>DF237862.1:0-24083 GCA_000708835.1 Klebsormidium nitens | reverse complement strand
CTTTTAAAGGTATATTTGATCCGAACTGAAAAGACGTATTTACCTATTTTATCAGTCAACTTGATCCATCCAAAAATCTGACGACTTTTATGCCTGCCCCCGGGCCGCCCGCGCGGCCTGCCGGTCCGGCCGGGCCGCTAACTTTGACAACTGGACGTTTCAGAATGAAAGGCAGAATTAGGAATCCTAGACAGATTCAACACAAGCGTAATTATTTGTCATGCATCAATTGAATACTAGTGTGGGGTGAACGGTTTCTGCTAGTACATCTCCAGTACAGTCCAAGATGGAATTAGCCGCACCCGGCAGTGACTTCGCACCCTCTTCGCACGCTTGGGTGCGTGATCTGCATGATCAGAAGGTTAGGGGCTAGGAACTCGGATCACACATGCTTGCTCACTCAAATATAAGTCCGTCGGCGGATACAGCATGCTCCTGAAGCATTCACATGCTCCGAACAAATGCGACAGCAGTGAGGATGGCGCACTATATCCTGGTGAATAGCGGGTAAGCATGACTTGTTGAACATTCTTCCATCATGCGAGATCTGCTATTTACAGATTCAAACAGACGTAAGCCGCAGGGCCATCATGTCGCGACTGCCGACCCCTCCATGTATGACGTCAGCGCAATCTTTGTTTGACCACTTAACCGCTAGTACTTAGGAACGGGTGACGAACTTCTAATTTGTGCGTTCACTGCATAAGAAAGCAGATACTAGAAACTCACTTTTCAAGTTCAGCTAGCTACTGGTCGGACACTGTCAAGTAAATATGTGAAGGCATGGCATATGACTGCAAATCGTTTCACAAATTCCATATTTGCAGCCTGGATCCGCTAATTTGAAGGTCAAGTTACTTCGATCGGTAGATCGATCGGGCGAAGAAATTATTCAATTAGACGATATGTTCTTTCTGCGCACAATCCAACAGAGATTCACCAGACTGTGTGACTTCAAGGAGCACATTGCTGAGTTGTATGAGGATCAGTAGGTCCCAGGTCTGAATAAAGCACGTCGTTAAACGGCGAGACAGTTACGACCCACGTGCTCGGAGTCATAATGCAGCGTGGGCAAGCTGCCGCCTGCTTGTATACGCTCTGCAAATGTTCGTGCAATATGTACCATATCAATATATGCAAGCACTGCTTTTGTATCCCTACGCTATTGAATCTCAATCGATGCTGCAAAAGTGTGAGACCGCACGCGGACTCACCCCTCTTTCCGTGCGCGCCATGCAATAACACATCTACCCCTCGTTTCGAGGCTGTACAGAAAAACGCCCACCGACCTACACGTTTCATGCAGAGTCCTACTGAATTTCCACCCGACGTCCGAAACATTGAGGCCCTGTCTTCAATCACGCCGCCCGCGTCCGAGACTGTCGCAGTGGGCTGATGGAGCTGGCGCCCGTCCGAGACGAGGCCTTTTCGGGCGACCGGTTGGACGTCCGTCCGGGGATGTGGTCGCCGCCTGGACTGTCCGGGGCACCGTCCGAGAGCTTGGACCATTTCTTGGTGATCTGCAGCTTCTCCATCTGCATGGGAACGAGGATTGTGAGATGCTCTTGACAACAAAATTTGGAATTAGTTTCTTCTCTCTGATAAATGAATGATGGGCCGAATAAACGACAAACTCCGCCTCTGATCTGTTGGAAGAGATAGGATTGAAATCTCATCGCCGGTGATTGAATGGATCCCCAAGAAGAGGATCAATGACTTCTTCGCAGAGAGCGGACGGGCCGGGAACGTAGAGAAACAAAGGTCGAACTGACGCTTTCCTGGACGTGTATTCCGATGCGCTCCTTCGGAACCGAGTTCTTCGAGGTTAGTCAGTACTCAGGCGCCAAGGGGCGGCTCCGCGATCAGGTTCTTGATTGTTTGCAAAAATGGATTCCCCCAGTTTGTGAACGGTTCAAAGCTTTGAAAGTCGTGAAAGATACAAGAGGCGTACAGAAGGCAGTTTGAAAGCGGTCTGTGCGAGAACGAATCTTTTTAAGCCACGTGTCCGCACCTGCATGAGCAGCTGCTGCCTCTGCAGGCTCGCCTCCACGTTCGCGTCTTTTCTGCGCTGCTGGAGGTGCGTGCGCGCCTCTAGGAGCGCGCGCGCGCGTGCCGTGTCGTCCTCGATCCGCTGGAGCATCTGCGCCCGGTGGAAGGCCTGCAGAGCGGAAAAGCGGAACGCGTCAATCAATGAGCGAACGCAGGCTAAGGAGGGATCTGCAAAATTTTGGAAGGGTGAGACGCGATGGATTGGAAGCCCTGCGATTGCCGGGTGCTGCGGGTTCTGGTCTTCTCCGGAAGAGAGCATTCTTAGACTCGAGGCCTTGAAAATGAGAAGCGAATCAGAGAATACTTTGATACAAATCCAACCTTCTGTTCGACATATCGCTTCGCCAGGTGTCGAAGCGCGCTGCCACCGATTGCTGGAAAGCCATTCACGTCTTCGAGCGCAGGACCACTTCTAGCCCCTCCTGCAAACCCCCTCGCCTCAACGAAACCAGCTGGCAAACCAAGTGCGCGGCCGCGGCCGCGGCGCGGTAAACAAAGGGGTTTTTGTGGGGTTTGGGCGCTCGCCTGCATCCGCTTCATCTGCTCCGCCTTCTCGCGCTTCTCCTCGGCCTTGAGCTGCCGCTCGAGCGCGCGTCGCGCCATCTCCTCCTTCTTCTGCCGCTGCACGGTCTCCAGAATCTGCAGAAAGAGGGATCCGTTGGTTCTAACGTGCTAACCAGGGTAAACCGAACCACGTTTAATACTTACCTCAAAAATGGTTGCCAGGAAATTCTCCAACATGCATTGAGGGAAGGTAGAAGCTTCGTTGACTTCTCATTCGATAACTGCGCCATCTGACGAAGGAAGGGCGAGGCTTGGGCGAAGTTGATTCGTGACAGGGCTATAACTCACTGATCCACATCTGTTTCGGTACACTGTGCCTGTCGGACTTCTGCCAGATAACATGCAAATCGGACGTCTAGCACGGCCGGTTCGCCATTCCTATCTGCTCCGTCGACCTTACTGAGAAAAGTCCATTATCCTCCTCCATTATCCTCCTCTCCAGGTCGTTAGAGAAGGTGGACAAGAAAAATCCGAACCTGGCTCTGGGCGTTATGATGTGTCACTTGATGACGGGTCCGTCAGATCAAGTGCAGCTCACAGGCGCAACGGGTCGCACATCGGACGTCCGAAAGGTAATCAACTGCGTCCGCACTTAGTCCGCTTCGTTGCTCTTGCTGACAACGTGGGTGTATCCTTTCCCCTGGTCGCTAGAATTATAGAGACAGCACACTAAACCTAAACCAAGAACGGGGTTGGGAAACGGACGTCCGAAAATGGTCAACCGAATTCCGTACCTGGTCCGCCTCGTTGGCCTTGCTGACCAGGTCGTGTATCTCTTCCCCTGGTCGCTACAACTCTGGAAACGACTCCCTAAAACCCAACTCCGAAAACGGAGTGAAAAGCGGACGTCCGAAAGCGGACGTCCGAAAGTGGTCGATCGGCGTCCGTACCTGGTCCGCCTCATTGGCATTGCTGACGAGGTCGTGTATCCTCTTCCCCTGGTCGCCACAACTACAGAAACGACTCCCTAAAACCCAACTCCGAAAACGGAGGGAAAAGCAGACGTCCGAATGTGGTCAATCGGCGTCCGTACCTGGTCCGCCTCGTTGGCCTTGCTGACGAGGTCGTGTATCCTCTTCTCCTGGTCGCTCATCGCCTCCTGGAACACCAGCTGCCGCTGCTGCTCCTTCTGCTTCTCCTTCTGCTTGCGGATTGCCTCCTCCTGCCGCCACCTGGCACGCCACGTGGCACATGAGGTCAGCCAATTGTCCGCGATGCTATTTGAGTCCGATCATTCGCTTCTTTTCACCAAGCTCCCTGCTCTTGACTCCGTGCCCAAGGGGCCGGCAGACAAGTCGCTTTTACTCTTGGAGACAAGGTTTGCGAAACCGCTGACATTCTGCTGAAGTATTGAACACTCCCGGTTCTTGAGCTTGACGCCTCGAGCGAAGCCTAACCACTCAGGGCTGATCATCATCGCGTCATCTTTTCCTCCAAAACTGCCCTATCTGAAGTTCCGATTGCCATCAAGGTGCTCTGACTTCAACGGAATACTCCGGCCCGCAGCTACATTCTACTCGGCTCACCTCTCTTCTTTGATCTTCTGTTTCTCGGCGACCTCTCGTTGCTTGGCGTTGTAGTCGTCGCGCTTCTTCTGCATGATGCTGCGACCGGTCTCCAGCGCGGATTGTAGCCGCTCCTGCAGTCAGCAAGAACTTTGTGCTTGAGCACTTACTGTCGGGCGTTTTCACGACTCCGATATCGTATCTCTCGAATGTCTCGATTCCTCGACAAGAGACCGCCCAGGGCTAGAGTTCAGGGTATGACAATCTGCCCAAATCCGATCAAAATCCTCTTCATTAATTCCCTGAGGTCGAGAACAGCAAGCCTTTTCAAATTCAGAGTTGTTTATGGCAGTCACTATCTCCCAAACCCCGCATCATGTGCAGATTTGTGCGTTGGACTTGATTTGGCAACGGCAGAGCTGTCTCGTATACCGCGACGAGAACAAGGTGAAGCGCGCAAGTGGCGGGCGTCCCGATGAACAATTCCCGGAGCCAGCCGCATAGCGCGCCGCAGCATTTGAAATCGCCGAACCAAGAACGATCAAGGACCGTATCCATAACCCCTAGCAGTCAGCGGTGTCTTGTTGCGTGCACCCTTGTCCACAAACGCCAGCTATTAAGAAATTCATAAACCACAAACCCGTCAAACCCGCGCTCACCGCGGCGCATTCGGCGCCCCTCTCTCCTAAACGCCTACGAACCAGAACCCACTTTTACCAAAACCCTCCAAGCCCTCACCGCGATTTTCTGCTGCACCTCCGCGTCAGCACTTCCCAAGGCACAGACCCTCAACCTACGGTTCAAACCCTCCAAACCCTCACCGCGGTCTTCTGGCGCGCCTCCGCATCCTAATCGGCTGAAAATGGACACCTTGAACCCAAAACCCCCAAAACCCCCAAACCCTCACCGCGGCCTTTTGGCGCGCCTCAGCGTTCGCGATGGCCTTCTCCTGGCGCTGCTGCTCAAGGAGCATCTGTCGCTGGCGGTCCTTCTCGTCCATCTCCGCCTGCCGCTTTTGGATCGCTTTCTGGTGCTCCTCCTGGATCTTCTCCGTCTGCAAGCGGAACTCCTCCTGCTTGCGCAGCCGCTCCTGCTCGCGCTCCGCCGCCTCCTTCTGGCGCTGCTTCTGCGGAACCGGAACGAGCGGAATGGTCAGTAGCGGACCACCGTAACTCCAGTGCTAAAACTTGGAGTGGGACGGGTTCGCATTGTGGAAGTATGAGCCTAAGTGCGTTCCGTCGCCTCCTCCTGGCGCTGCTTCCGTGGAATTGGGAATAGGCGGAGGGTCAGGTGTGTTGTAGCGGAACACATTCCTCGGAGCCAAGAGCCGATCACTTTCCCTTATTGCATCCACCAAGCAAAGTCTTCGAGGGCCTTGCAAACAATTCTCGGACGTTCAAACGAGTCGGATTCCTTCAATTGCGCTCCTTCCCTTCATAACCCTTATTACATCCCCCGTCAGGGTTCCTGTTGACTCTTTCCTGATGGCGCGTCCGCATCTAACGTACGTCTCCTTCTAAAGCTTGTCAAATTCTCTCCCGCTTACTCAGAAAAGCCTCCGAAAGCCACCTACTTTTCTTTTTCAGTGGTGCCGCCTCCATCTACCGCCGTAGCGTCCAGCCCTTTCCAATAGAAAACCTCGAAGCAGAACCCCTTCCACTTAACGAGACCCCCCGCAAACGCCAACTGCTTTTCCTTCTCTGCGGCTGCAGCCTCCACGTACTGCTACTCGAAGACCCTGAAAATATGCTCGCTCTAGTTCCCAAACTCCCATAACCACCTGCTTCTCCTTCTCCGCTGTCGCGGCCTCCATGTCCTGCGTGTATCCTCTCACAATTCTCCTCAGACAACTTCGCTCCAGTTCTCAGATATTCGCACCTGCTTCTCCTTCTCCACCGTCGCGGCATCCATGTCCTGCTTGTACCGTTCCGCTGCCAGAACGCGGCTCCGCCGTTCCGCCTCCTCGTCGCGCTTCGCCTTCTCCACCTCCTTCAGCCGCTGCTCCTCCTGCCACTCACGCTCGCGCCGCAGCCGCTCCTGCTTCTGCACCAACAGAATACCGCCACGTGTCAATTCCGCCGACTGTCAATTCCGCTTACTTCGCGCCGGAGGCGCAGCAGCCGTTTATGTCCACCCAAGAAGCAAACGACGATACGGGAGTAGCTTGCAAACTTCCTTTGTTCTGACTTTGAAGTTATCACATTCTGTGCATTGCAAGTCACTCTAGCTCGGCCTGGCAAAGGGTTCGGATCCGGTCGGCTGGTCAAAGCCTCATCCAATCGCAAAGCTCCTCGCCACTGTCATGCAGAGTTTTTGAGAATGCTACCATCGCGCGTCACTTTCAAGAAAGGAACTCGTTGAACTGCATACTGGAACCCTAAAGTCCGGCTTTTTAATAACTGTGCGAGTTGAGAGAAAGCTACCTCCGCTTCCTGCCTGTCCTTCTCCTCCTGTATCCTGGTTTGGGCGTCTTCCGAAACCATCTGGAAAATAAAGTAGACCACGAAATATCAACGAAAAGCTCGGTAAAGATAACCAATCTCGCCGGGCGACAAAGAGCCGGACAGGCGTCTGCCGTACCTCCCGCATCTGGGCTTCCCGTTCGGCGTCGATCATCCTCTGAGCTTCCGCGGCAAGCATCTGGATTCGATGACGGACGATTCGAACGCTTTCAGTAAGGAATTGTCGAAGCAGCATCGCATCCAACACGTGGCGCAAGCTCAGGTCAAAGCAAGCATACCCTTCAGTAGCACTGAGCGAAAAGAAGGCAAAGCATGGAAGCAGCGCTCGTTGTTCCGTCCACTTCGCATCGTACTTCACAAACGGTAGTCTGATCACGTATGCTTCCTGACCGTGCTCCAAGAAAGGAGCATTACGTACGTGTCCTCAATCTCAAAACGTGGCTGCGGCCCGCGGCCGCGCCTTTTACCTGGCGCTTCTTCTCGTAGTTGATCATCTGCTCCAGCTCGCGCTGCTGCCGCCGCTGCAGCACCTCGAGCCGGCGCGCCTCCTGCATGACGTCACAGACGAGCAATCAGTTTGGTTTCGAGTTGTGTTGAACGTGAGAGCAAGAAGGGGACGCTTGCATCTAAGACAAGGTTAACTGGCCACTTTCTTCGAGCTGCACACGTGCGTGACCTGGTCACCTGTCGGCTTTATAAACCACACAACGTAGCAGCTTCCAACGTAACAGCATTTCCTAACCAACCAGAAACCTCTTCCACTTGTAAACCCGGTCTTGCGCTCCTTTCCTACTGAACCGAAAATTTCCTACGCTTACCTTTTCAACCATATCCGCCCCCCCCAGAGCGTTCAGGATGGAGGGCGATTGGGGCGATTTCTTGCCCTCTTCTCTCAGGGGGCTGCCCGGGCTCCCGGGCAGTCGGAGGCCCCCCAGAGCGCCACTCTCGCCCCCCGCCTCATGGTCCTTTTCCATAATCTTGCGCCGCTCTAGTTGCAGCCGCTGCAGCTTCTCTGTATGGGGGAAAGAGCCAGTGTCGGTGCACTCCTGCAGAGTGCTAGGGCGCTCCGACGTAACTGTGAAGCTCTGCCTTTCCGTCATTGAAGCAGGTTTAAGGGACTGATGAAAGATAAACAGTTACCGCGGCCGTCCGTGGAAAACAGCAGCACTTCTTGACATTTCGGCATTCCTTGCTGCCTTGGACCTTCCGATGTACGAGTGAGCGGCACTACGAGTACGGCTGAGCTCTTGAATGCTGGCCCTTTCAGAGACTTCCTGCAGGCGATCCGCAGCAGACGACTTTGGAGAGCGGTCTCTCTCACGAGGCCCGCAGCTTTATCGTTTACTGTGTAATGCTCCAGTCCAAAGTCGACCAACTCGCACAAAGGCATCCTTTCGCTTCTTTGTGCAGGAGCGAAAATCATCCTCTACGTTCAGGTTTCCCAAAACAATGTGCTGCAACTCCGACAGATTCTGGAAGTAGATAGGACACATCGGAACACAGTCCTTACCTTGGCGCTTGGCTTCGCAGTGCTCATACTTGAGCTTCTGGAGCTCGGGCGTCAGCCCTTTCTCGGCGAACTCCTCGAACGGCCTGGAAAGAGCGCCACTGACGTCAGCTCCACACACACTGTGACTTGAATTCTTGTACAAACAAGCCTGAAGCCCGTGGTCTGTAGGCACCAAGCACTCACAACAAAGGACTCTTTACAGAGCTTTCCGAGCTTGAAAGCAGTTTTGGACATTGTCTGTGAATCGTACTTCAGTACGAGTGGTAGAATAAGGCAACGGCAAGAGGATAACTGCGGCCCTGCTCAGTCACCTGTATATTATCTCCTTGGGATCGATCCCTGTCTGCAAGCATGCCAGCAAAGACCTGGGGCTGGTTAGCCTAACCGCCTTGGGAGAACCACCTGCACTCAGAGATCGACTATCTCAGCAATCTGAAGCTTCTGGTGGTGGAGATACTTTGAAACTGGACAGATGTGTTTCATGCAGCAACTGATTCGTTTCGTTGACTGCTGGTGTCAGGTAATCAGTCATTGGACTGCAGAAACTGCACATGTATTCTGTCTTGAATTGGTGCACCCCTCACTACTATCCTTTCTTTTCGAAGACGATCAAAGGCTCCAAACAGACAACGAGTGAAAGGAAGTACACAACGAAGGAAAAGAGTATCAGAAGCAGTAGTCAACTCCTAATAAGACACTTCGTGTCAGCAACACTTGACAGCCACCTACCAGATGCGGGGTCGACATTAGCAATGTCATCCAGAGACTTCAGTTTCTTGGGCCTGCCCTCGCCAGTTGGGGTGTGAATCTACAGTAAAGAAAATAGACGAGGTTCATCTTTTGGAATGGCATCATATAAGGAGAGGTAATCAAATCAAGTATAATGTTTACCATATCCGGTTACACCCACCATAGGAGGGCGTCTGTATGATTACAATTTGAAAAAGATGAGGCATATGCGGTATACTGCTGCGTTGCCTTCTAATAATCAAATCCCTGCATTCTTGCGGCCCAGCATGTGGACTGAAAACGGCTCCCAAAGTCTGCCGGCAGGGCACACAGACCTTGTTTTACCAGCCCCAGCCGCTGGATAGATGGTAAATAGATGGCAATGTCGACTTATGGAGGTAAAACTGTTTCGCTTGTCTCAATGGATAACACAATGGTTCTAAGCATACGAAATCAAGCTTGTACTTAAGCTTCCCTGTCCCTCTGGTAACACCTTGTAATTCGCTCAATTGTGCGTGAATACCAATTGTCTTCCACCAAGGACAAGGCGTGTCTATGTTTGATTCTGCCCCTCTTCCGGGGCTGAAGTGCCAGAATACTTTCTGCGCTGCTGACATCGATTGACCAGGGCAAAGTACGCAAACGTGAGGGCCTGGGAATCTTTTGCCACCTCTGGTATTTCCAGTAGAGCATAATTGGCTTGTCCTCCTTTTTACTCTGAAGGCTCTTCCAAATTCGCAGGCCTGGCCCCTACCTTGAGCACCTTTGTCAGGCTGTCCACCCATTGGTCTGCTGACAGGTCGCTGAGCGCAGAAGGGCTGACCGGTTGAGCCTCAAGAGGCTCCGGCGGCAGTGTCATTGTCCCCACTCTTAATGCCCCACAAATGCTACACCTTCCTCCACAATGCTGCCTCACTCAGCCTCCTATCCAAAAGCCCTCTCACAAAGGCCGCACTGTCCTGCTTCTTGTTGTTTCGCCTCCGTATGTCCGGGTTAGAAACCGACCTTCAAACGCCCCTCCTTCTCAGCAGCACACCCGCTACGCTGCACGTTCCTCAAACTCGCCAGGGCCCTAATCATAGTACTATAGTAAGGCAACCAACCTCTGCCAGGAACAAAGTTGAAATCGTCAAGACCGAGGCTGACATCACATAATACCCGGGAATTGAATCCAGATTGATCCACATTCAATTCGAAGAGCGATTGAACCTCGCACTGGTGCCAGTATTCATAGCATGTGCCAGGCTGAGGCAAGTTGCCAGGCAGGCGCAGAATCCTGAGGCTGAGCATCTGAGCCGCAGTGAATTGAGCATGCATGAGGAAGGAAAGGCCTGATGGTTTTTATCATCACGCCTCTGAGTTTGTATGGAATCTGGTGATCCTCCGGAGTCCGATCTGCATGCAACTTGGCCAAAGCCAGTCACCGTACTAGTAGAAGGTAATATCAGTCCACTTGAAATGCATTGACTGAAGGCAGATTGAGCAATTTCGACCAACCGCTTCGTATGACAACATATTTTTGTGAAACTTATCTGACGGATCAAAGCGACCCCGGTCTCTCGATCGGACGGCAGGAAGTCGGAAGCTCGACATCTGGTGAGGGAGTTGCGGACCAGCTGCGACTCTGAGTCTGGCGGCCGCCTGCGAGAGCTTGTGCACAACGGCGACACGGGCTTGTTTCTTGCGGCTGTGCAGCTGAGGAAAGGGCGCTTCTAGTTTCTCATATTGGCTGCAGCAATGTCCTCAGCATGATCTTCCTTGATCGCATGTGAAAGGGTTAAAGGCATTTCCTAGCTCAGTTCGGCTGCGCTCCGCGTGCATTGGCTGCTAATCTTCCTTTCAGGACGCCATGGCAGCCAAGAGTGGACCTGCAATGCAGGCTATTACGGAGCGATCTCACGAGTTGACAGCAGATCTCGACCTTGGGGGCCCAACGGACATCCTCAGGCTGCTGAGAGCTTGTGATGCAGAGATTTTCGGTGGTTATAAGGGCTTCCCAGGTCTAGCTGATGAGGAGGTAAAACCCTCCACAATCTTGATTGCTCTGGCCATTATGGAAGCATTTGCTAAGAGCTTCCAAAGCACCTTTCAGTGCGTGGAACTGGCTCTGTGTCCGCGCTAGGACATGTCTGGGTTGCAGTGCAAGGATGATTGGTGATTCTAATGATTGAATCATGGAACATAATGCAGGTCGCAGCGCAGTGCTTCAAAATGTGCAAGATGTATGTCACCTTTGGGAAATTTTGAATGACGCACATAGATCTGGTACAGCGTGTGTCGGGCAACCCCTCTTTGTGCAAAGAACTCAATTGAGTTAAGTAGCGCCGTTTGGCACCTGCGTGTTTCACTTTTTCATACTGTAAAGTAACAGCAAAGTCCTCCTTGCAAAGCTCAGTCATGCCCACTTTGGCCAGTCTGCCTTCCTGAAGTCCCTGAAAATGTTGGTCAAGGCTGACTTGAGAGCCGAAGCGCCTGATCTAAGACGGATGCTCTGGCCTGAACGTTTCTTCCGGACAGCTCGTGTATTCACCTGTGTAAACATAACCTTTGCAATCAACAGAGTCTTTTGAAAGTTGCCTTGCCTTTCATAAGACCTGATGTCTTAGGTCCTCAGCTTCAAGGTGACAAAGCTCTCTGTCAGGGATCAATGTGCTCCTTTGCCCAGTCAATAAGCACATCCCAATTGGAACCAAGACTTTCGGGACAAGACTTACATTGCACTCCCACTGAATGTAATTCCAACCTGAAATGTAAGGAACAAAGCCCCAGATATGGTCACTTGTGCAGGTACGAGGCACAGTCGACGCCATCATTGCGGTTGTGGTTGACATGATTCGCTCCTCTCCGTACGACAGCGCCATCATTCTCAGTGGGGCAGGCACGAGTGGCCGCATCGCCTTTTCGGTTGCCAGGGCGTTCAATGCAGTCCTGGAGAAGCACGGCAAGCCACGATGCATCCACTATTTGATTGCTGGGGGGGAGGCAGCTTTGCTCAAGGTGAGTCACCGAAGTGTCTCCTATGTACCTGATGATGATGTTTTGGGAGCCAACCATAAAGTCGCATTGACTCTCTAGGGACTATTTAAGTACAGGTAATCATATTTGTCAAAGACACCTAGGCGAGCTGCACTTGAGATCGCTGATCTGAGTTGTTCATTGCTCGACCTATTATTCAATGCAGGGTAGTGATCGGCAGGACATACCGCAAAACCTTGCAAGTCCTGAGAAGGTCTATCACAATTCTCAGAAGTAGTCTAGTCTGGGGGTCTGGATGACATTTCTCAAACTTGTTACTCAGATGGACGATGGTCGTCACCGACAGCATCCACGACGCAGATGTATCTGGAAGAGGGGTCCGTGTGACCCATGACGTTTGGGCATCACAAGGCAACAAAGAAGCCTGACAGTTTAATGCCTTTTGCCAAGACCCTGGTAGCAATGCTATATTCTCGAACGTCCAGTGGTGCTTCTGGTGGCCAAGTCTTAACATTGGAGTTGAAGATCTGTTCCCTCTCGCTGTCAGTGTCAGGCGCCTTTTCTTTCTTCGTCAGGACTTTCGAAGCATCTTTCAGAGCTTGGTAGAACTTTTCCATCGGGGCCTACTAGAGTCTCTGACAGGTGCATTTTGAAAGCCAAGCCCAAATTGTTGAATCAAGGTCTTTGTGCTGATGCCAGGCTCAAGAGGGTGCTGAGGACAATGCTGCGAAGGCGGTGGAAGACCTCAAGAAGATCTATGCTCAGGGGAGGCACGGCAAGGGCTTTGGGCGGGTACTGTACATTGGCATCAGTTGCGGTCTGAGCGCGACATACGTGGCGGCACAGCTGCAGGTAGGATTCCGCAAAGCAAGCTGCAAGAATCCGGTTTGATAAAGCAAAAGCAAGATAGCACTGGAAAAGGCTAGGTACAGGCTACTATTATGGCAACTAGAATTGCTGTCATGAAGACTTTTCAGATCTGAAAAGCGATGGTACTGCAAATGAAGCACTAAAGGCCTCAGGGGTCTGCACGAGAAAAGCAGTGTGGTTGGCAAAGAGCATGTGAGAGCAGCATTCATGGATCAAATTGAAGGAATCGTTATTTTGCTCCCTCAAGCTTTTGGGTTCGACTTGAGTAGAGCATCCCTCTGAAGAGCCGGGCAGTAAATGACGCTTCTCCTTCATAAAAGCACCTTGCCGTGTTGACAAACTTGCCTGTCAGACTCGCCTGTCTTCCAGCGCCACGATTTGAGTCCAGGCTTTTCAAAGCTCCAGAGAATCAAATTCTTAAGCTTTTGCTGGGTGTTGGGGTCACATGCCTCATCTCCGCTCCGGTTTCGCCTTGCCTTGCAGTACACGATCAAGCAGCCGCACTACGCGTCGGTCCTCCTCGGGTTCAACCCCCTGAGCTATGCAAGGAAGGTCCGCGTCCCCGAGTTTGGTCACACTTTTTTCGACGTCGCAACCCAACTGGAGACGGCTGCTAGGGAGGTAAGATACTTCCTATCCTGCAAACAGGGCGCTTCGTGTCGACCTTCTCAGAGCCGAGGCCTTCCAACTTCGTCGACAAAGCCCGTGCACACGTATCTTCAAAGAGAGCTTGCTGGTTGCTCGCACACAACCGAACGGCTGAAACTAGTTAGTGACAGACTCTAAGGTCTGAGATCCCAAAATCGTCATGCTTTCTGTCGTCATTGCAAACTGCTGCGAGTGCTTAGAATTGCAAATTGCTGAACACGACTGTAAACCCGACTCCTTTTACGTCCCAACGGGCTTTTGTCCTATCTCTCGTGATAGCTGTTGTCTCCGAAACTGTCACCCGGAAATTCTCATCCGTTCTGCCGGCGTTCGCAGACCGCCGCTAATGGCCGCCGCCACTTCATTCTGACCCCGGTGGTTGGCCCCGAGGCCGTCACTGGGTCGACCCGTCTCAAGGCCGGCTCAGCCACCAAGATCCTCCTCGAGTCCATCTTCGGCAAGGCGTGCGCTCAGGCGCTCGCTTTACCGTACCTCGGCAAAGGTTGGTTTCCTTACACTTGTCCGTGAATTCAAGTCGGATAGGGACTCCTATTCCGAAAATGCGGAGACTGCCTAGCAGAGTTACAGATGACGACTTTTCTGGCGGGCAGACCAGTCACTGTACGAAAAATGAAAGTCGCACCCCCCCATGTCCTCATTGTTCTTTCTTGTTCATGATCACATCTGCTGCAATAACCACTTGAAAGTATCAGTGCATCGTGCACCATCTATGTTCCCTCGCCCATAGCGGGTATGTCGAGTCGTACCTGAGACAGCACTCTCGCCTACAGACTAAGGAATGCTGTCCGTTCAGACTGCAAGCGGTCCGTTTCGAGCAACGACTCTAGGCAACGACTGAATGTAATGATGTCTCCTACAGCAGGGAGATATCTGCGATATCTTAAACAACAAAGGTGAACAAGTTCTCGTGGAAGAAAGTAAGTAAGGCCTCAGAAGCTTTCCATCCACTTGATGCATGTGGGGAACTGCAATCACGTCCCGCCAACTACAGCACAGAATCCAAAGCGTTCCTTATAATATTTCTCCGTCAAAATTGCAGCCCCCGCAACGCCAATCTCCCGTTCCTCTTCGGACGCTGCCGTCGAGTTCACGAGCGGGAAGCCCGTCCGAACGGAGAAGACGAAAAAGGGCCCGCAGGCGCCGCCGCCGGCCGCGCCGTCCGCTTACAAAGCGGCTCTGCAGGCGTATGATGGCGTCATCAAGGCCGTGTATGACGCCATTCCGCAGCTGGCGGTGAGCGCCCTCTTCATCTTTATTTGTCAAAAAGAGTGCAAACACCAATGTATGGATCTTTCTTGCTTCCGTCGCTTGCTCTTGCGAAGTGTGAGGAGGTGAGTGAAAACGAATACACCGTAATTGGCAAACTTGCCAACCTGCAGATGCGCCACTTGCAAGTCATTTGGGGTCACAGGCAAAGTCGACGAAGCTCTCACCTCACCTTCAGCAAGCCGTCAAAGCTGCTCGCGGTACCCGTTTCTGATCTCGTCGAGGCCGCCGAAGGAAGCTGCGACGCCTATGCCCCCCAACTTCTACTTGACCCTGCCCATGAACCCCGATCTAACCCCTGCCTACCACTTCCTCTCTCGTGAACCTAGGTCCTCATCGAAGCCGCCCGGGAAAGCCTCGACTCCAAGGGCAGCATCTTGTACGTCGGCGCCGGAGGGACTGGGCTCGTCGGACTCATCGACGCGTCCGAACAGGTGCCCACGTTCGGCGCCGCCCCTGCGGACGTCCAGGCGTTCGTGGAGGGGGGCTGGGCCGCGCTCACGAGGCCGCCCGTGATCAAGCGGTCGCTGTCAAGCCCTATGGCGTGAGCTTCCGAGTCCGTCACTTACAGTGGGAACACCCCACATCCCTTTCTATTGCTGAAGTAGGAAGCTCGACAGCCTATTCTTTGGGGGGTAAAGTAGGTCGGGGTACGGAGAAGGTGCTTTCGTGGGGTAGGTTTTAGTGTCGGGTTGGAAGCTTCCTGGTATTGACCGTCTTAACCTCGATTGCAAATACATGCACTCCAGGGTCGCTTTTAATCGTGCCGGACTCTGGTTCCTCAAAGAATAGTGGTGTAAGGTCTCGAGACTCCGTTGGTCGCCTACGCAAATCTTGAGCCGCAGAGAGTGTGCGGAATGGGTTGCACTACGCTTATGAGTTGCTAAAAGCGCTGTTTGCCAGCAACGTTTTCAAGACCGCTCTCACGTCCTCCCGCCTGGAGGGCGACCTGATAGAAAACCGCAGACGCCACTAAAGCAGCTGCCGTGCTTCTCCCATCTACCCGGACTTTGCGGTAGGACAACAATCACACCTTAAACAAAACGCGGATCCTCTCATTGGGATCGATAGAGCAGATCAGCAACTCCCTCATCATGATTCGAAGAACCTCGACAAAAGGGGCGTACAAACGTATTCTGGATTCAAATCTTCCCTTCGTTCCCTCAGGTCCCGGCACGACCGCGCTCTTCCCCCCCCGCTCACGCTGTCCGACCCCTCCCCCTCCTCCCCTCACCGGACGCTTTCGGACAGCCCCCGGCGCACCCCCCGCCGCCTCAACGCCGACGACCGGTTGCCCTCCTCCGTGCTCGCGAGCGTCGTCGAGCGCGGCCTCGCGGCCGCGGGTACGCCCACCAAACTGCGCGCATCGTTTTCCGGGTCGGAGTTTTCCAACGGAGACGCCCCCCAAAGCGACACGCCCGGCGGAAGCGGCCCGGAAGGCGACAGCAGAAGGGAGAGCGCGAAGAACGGGGTCGCCGAGGAAAAGCGGGCCGCGCCCCCAGCGTCGCCCGCCGCCAAAACCCCCAAAGCCTCCCCGGCCCTCGCGCCACACGCCGACCCCGACTCGCCGAACGGCGCGCTGCCCGCCGGTGGAGACGACCCGAGCGACGGGAAGCTATCGGTGTCTTATTTTCTGGAGCGAGTGTTGCCGCGGGTGCGTCACACCGATACGGTGGTGGTCCTCCGGGGGGCCGGGGCCGGCGCGGGCCTGTCGGCGGAGACGGAGGCGGTGATTGCGGAGCGGAAGAAGCAGCGGGGCGGCATGGTGCTGGCGCTCGTGGATGTGGTGGTCGGGGAGCATGACCGGATACTGTGCCTTGGGTGAGCGCTCGGTGAAACTCAGTCGTGCCGACTTTGTCGAAGCCTCTTGAGGCTGCACTGTTCCGCTCAAGATGCATTTATCAGCTTAATTCAGATACTGTGCCGTTAAAAAGCGCTCAACGTGCTGTTCACTTCGCAAAGAACCAGCGAGGCGGTGAAGTCAGGCTGTCAGCAGGCTTGTCTTGGTCAGCAAGTAGCGTCCTTGAGTAATTGGTGCACTCTAACAAAGTTGAAAGCTGTCTTAAGGGTAGCCACGTCTCTTCTGCGCCAGATCCCGAGCCGGCGGCGCCAATTCCGGTGGAGTACTGGAAAGTGCATACCTCGACCAACCTCGCCTTGGTGGTCAAACGTATCAGACTGCACAAATCTTGACGCTGCAGCTTGACTGCGCCATCTTGTATGCCTCTTGTCGTCCTCCCATCAGTCGCTTCAATGCTTTGGGGCGCGGTTGACTTGACGAGCGCCTTCGAGACGAGGCTTCTCACTTTCTCAAAGTTGTCGTTCAGTGTATCCACATCTCGAAAATACGTGCAAAGCTGTTTGAGTCTGTCTCCTTCTCCCTCCTCCAGACACTGACCTTTTTGGTTTTGCTGCAAACAGTGCCGAACTACCGTAGACCGTCCGCTACAAGAGATAGCCTACCATCCTCTCCACTTCTGATCCTTTCTATTGACGTACCATTCTCTGACCGTTTCGCAGCGACTCGGACCTCCACGAAGCTAAGTCCCCCCAGACGCGTTCAACTCCGCACCGAGCTCGTTCACATTCTAACCTCTGGTTTTCGTCTCTAATTCTTCCCATTTTCTTTTCTGGCAAGCTCTGCTTTTCAAAGCTTCCTCGTGGGCCGTTTGCAGCGATGCGGACGTCGACGAAGCCAAGTCCGCGGACGCCCCCGACGTCCGCCCGGAACTCGAGCGCCTCGCCAACGTCCGCGTCCTAGTCCGCCTGCCGCCGTCCGCGGCCGCGCCGCTCGTCCCGGGCGTCGACGGTTTTTCCGAGCTCGCCGTCAAGCTGGTGCTGAACGCCGTCAGCACCGGCGCGCACGTCTTGGCTGGGAAGGTCTACCGGTCGCTTATGATCGACCTCCGGGTGAGCAACCATAAGCTATTGCACCGCGCGGTCGCGATCGTGGAGCAGCTCGTCGGCGTCCCGCGGCCGGCCGCGATCGACTGCGTCCTTCGGGCGATCTACCGGCTGGACCACGGGGACGAGTTGGCGGGCGCTGACGTCAGGGAGAGTCAGCACCCGGGGGAGGGCCAGAACGGTGTCGCGGAAAAGAAGGAGCTGCGGAACCTGACAGAGGCGCTGGCGCTGCTCAAGACGTGGAGCTCGAGCGTGCACGTTTTGCAGGTGATTCTCGATCCAGTAATGTTAAGCCCAGGCAAGTTACATCGAGCCCAGGCAACAGTTGGCCTTCTGGGCTGAGCTGAAAACCCAACTCAGAGTTTACGTGCTGCGTACCTGAACCCAATTTCCTTCGCTGACTAATTCTATCCTTCCCGGTTGCTGCTTACTTGACATTGAATTGATCGAAATTATTTGCAGGCGGCCGAGGCGTTCAAGGTCGTGCCGACCGCGCTGCTGCTGGCGACGGGGAAATTTACAGTCGAGTCCGCGCACGAGACTCTCCGGGAGACGCCGACTGTGCGGAAGCTTATTGAAGAGGCCTTGACCCAGGACGCATAGATCTTGTTGATTTGCAGCAGCCGGGAGACAGTAGCGACTAACAAGGTTTTGCATGAGTTACCGTCCGCTTGAGTCCAAAGTCGTTTGGGCAACTCCTTGAAGCTGCTAGGTTTGGAGGGTTCAACAAGTCGTTGTATTGGACGTACGGGTCCACAATCGATGTTCTCATCGAAAGCCCCAAATTGGCCTAGCTGGCGAGTATCGGCGCAGCTACTGCATTCATTTCCCTGTGTTGCACATGGGCCGGAAATGATCAGGTGCTGCGCATGTATCATGTTGCTCGCGCGGGCCTCAACCTTGACTGATTGAAGGTTTGCAACTTGACATCCGGATCGATGTGCATTCTAGCTTGCGACCGCATGCGCGCACGAGATCACGCACACGCATGTTGTGGCGGATGCCCATGCATTACTCCGATGCATGGCCGGCCGGGGCGAGTGTAGCTAGTATTATTCCGTCCGCGGCCTACTAAGCTATAGACACATCCATGCAGTATACTCGCAAGCACACATGGAGAAGCGCTTAGTTTCATTCCACCGTAACAACAGGTCTGTACACAGATGGTAGATGTTCAGTACTTTTAGAACCGGTTCTGACGACTGTACATATGTACACTGCTAAGTGGTCAGTCAACGCCTCCTACCCCCGGCTGCTGCAGCCGCTATAACAGCGCCGACGACGCCCACGGCCGCGGCAGCTAGGCCGATGCCGATCAGCCCGTCTGCAGAGAAAGCAATCGAGAAGTCAGCCGGTTACCAAGATTTAAGAGCGAAAAGTTGAACCAATGCACCCGTCACAATGACAGGGCATGCGTTTCGTCAGGTCTGTTCTAAAGCTCCAGAGTCCGTGAGCTGCTTTCCGTTGTCATTTGCTCGCGCCCAACAATGTGGGTAATGGTTGACAGCGTCAGCAACGTCCCGCGGTACTGATAAATTGACTTTCGACCTGGATGAAATGTAGGACCTCAAATCCAGGATACCGGAAGCGCTACCTTGATCATTACAACCACTGAGCCGTTTTTGCGTCCAGGGTTGAAGCATGATCAATATGTGGAGGTAGCTTTCGTGCAGACGGTTTGTAATATCGTCTTTGATGCACGGAGGGAATCACAAACAAGAGATGCATACATGATTCGTAACGGCGACGCTCTTCAGCATCTGGAAAGGCGCTGAAAAGCAAGCCCTCGAAGGTGAAGCTCTTGGACGAATTGCAAGCGAGCTGAAGTCACACTTTGATACTCTGCCTCCGGCCAGCCGATGCTGTCGGTGGTCTGACGCAACCCTGTGTTCTAATCCAACCACATGTCCTGAAGCCAGCCCCCAACAAAGAGTAACTGATCCTTGTCGGCGCCCTCAAGACGCTGCCCCGTTCTATCTTCAAAACTGAAGTGCTAGCTCGCTTCTAAAATGGCCGAGCTGGCCTCACGACATCAAACAGCGGGACCGGAAAATACGACAAGGGGATTAAGTACTCAAGATAGTTTGTCCTCGCAAAGGAGAGCCTTCAGTGCCAACGAACTCAATCATCCGTGAAATGCTGAAGAAAGGCTGTATCTCGTGTACCAATGTGATATGCCGATGGTGGCCTCGACGATCTTGCCGAACTCTCCAGTACGCCTTGCACCAAAAGAAAAGTCCCAGATTGCAAGATGCCAGGCCCGCGTCGTCTCGAAACGACGAGGACGAGTATTGAAATGTAAGGGGGCTTACCTGCTGCTATCCGATCCTCGACAATCTTTCTAAGTGTCGTCGCTTGCCGAAAATCCGGAGCCATCTGCAAAGAAAGGAACCGGTCGTGAGGAACCCTCACGATCCACTGTCAAAAGCCGACAAGTATCATCGCATCTCTCACGGAAAACAACAGGCGAAAATGAGGTCTGACGAAAACAACTGCCCCGTCGAGCTAGTACTGCAAAATTCACGAAATCTGTCCCTAAACGTTGGTGCGGCTTGGAGCGAAACGAACCATATCAAAGTCCCACCAGGCCGCTCCTCCAAATATACGCGAAGCTCGACCTTCGGCCGATTGATTGCAATTGATCGTTCTCGAGTGGCTCATCGGCGAGAATTCGAAATAAGCTTAGAATTCTTGCAGTACCAGATTGGCCAGCGTAGGGACACCTTGCTGAGCGGCCAGAACTCAACTTGAACGGAAGCAAAAACCGGGCGTCATGACTGCCCATTGTTGTAAAGTCCAGGGTTAAGACAAGGCGAACATAGATCGATTCTTCAAAAAGGGCGACAGTTCTTCGATGCCTCCTCATCAGGGTTCTTCTAACGTGCAGTCCATCGCGAAAATGCAGCATCTCTCAATCGTGAAAATGTGTACAGATGTAGACGGGTGCGATCAATCCGACACCGGTCAGTTCTCCTTTTCCTTGAACTGAAAGAAACCTTTCGAAACATGGTTTGGAAGCACTGTCCTTACAAAATCGCCTAGGAACGAAGAGCAGCTTAGTGCCCAAAGCAGACTTCTGAGAAGGACCTCTTTGGAAACTACGATCGAGACATATTCTTACCGCCTCAAATCAAGCGTGATCCAGTCTAGGACGAGCCTAGAAATGGTTTGGGTGGTATTGTTGGAGCCACAGACGCTATCGGGGCTCACCTCGAGCGCATGCTCGACGAGCGTCTTGCTCTGCAGGTAGTCCCCTAACCGGAAGTGGCCAACCGCCAGCAGGTATAGCACCTCTCGCTTCTCGAGGGGGGAAGTGTCACGCCCCAGCATGGCTGCATAGACAGGACTGGCGGGTTTGGGGACAGCGCTCCTTGGGAACCAGTGCGCTGTTTAGGGTGTGCGTTTGTAACATTAGGTGTTTGGGTCGAATTTTGCAAGATGGGAGGGGCACGGGGTTTCAAAACTTCGTCTAGGAAAAGAATATCAGGCTCTCTACTCAACATCAACGTGATTCAAAGATTTTGGTTCCTCAACGATTCGGGACTGGTGTAGCCATTAAAAGCACCGCATAATGCCTTTCCAGTCTATGCAACTTCCGCGCAGACCGACGTCTGAACTTTCTGACAGATGGGGTGAGACCCGTGTTCCTTCTCAGAAGCGTAATGCTTCCACAGGAAAGGCTCACAGGAGACTGTCACCAAGTGAGGAGACTTATGACTAGCAGCACACCTCACAATCCTTATAAGTTGGGGGTTGTTCTCCACAGCTGCATCTGCAATCAGCCGTCCAAGCCAGATGCTCAATAGACCTTGGCTCCTCCAATGCAAAAGACGGCAGCATTGTAGGGACATATATCCCCAAAAACTCCCCCTTTGACTGTCACTCTAAGTCACATACCAGGTGGTCTCAATGGACAGCTCCTGTGGGGCACCATCATGATCGTTTCACAACGCGTCGAAAGCATCCTAACGCAACAGGAACCATGGGGACCCTCCAAATCAGGCGCGGACAATCCGGCACTTAGCATTCAGGGCAGGGGGTACCAGCTTGCCTTGGACAACCAACTTGTCAACACGGGCACCAAATAGAGAGGGAGAAAGAGAGCGCAACAAAGAAAGCAAGGGCGCTTAATAGTGGAACAAGCTCACGGAAAAGCAAATATCGATAGAAGAACAAGAGCGACTATACAAGGCAAAGGAAAAAGGGAGGAGAGAAAGAGCAGGGGCCTGGGGGAAGTGCTCACTTTCCAACATAGCAACGCCCCTCCTGACATCTACCTCTCGTGTTGAGTGCACGAGAGTGTACGCCAGGTTCTTCACACTGTCTTTAGAATCTGCTGTCCCAGCAAGGTCTGACGACGCAGCATTCTCACAGTCCTAAGCAGAAAGGGCAGCAGATCAGCACGACCACTTGTATCCAATTAGGGTTATGCCTGGTTGGACAATGGCTGAAATACAGTGGTCTGCCTCCAAAGCAGTAGCATGCAGCGAGAGTGTCAGAGCTGCGGCGAACAGATTGCTCCTGATTGGTTGGTTTCAGCATGCAAACATGGATGCGACTGGATTCAATATGGCTGTTGAACCTGTTTCGTGGATTAAGTGATTCAGCAACATCAACAGAGCAAATCAACCAACGGCAACTTCTTCTACGAGGAACCGGGTGGTACTTCCACGCCCCAAAAACATCAGACTTACGGCAATCATCTTTGCGTCGGTCCATGGGAGCGTGTCGGTCTCGTCCCGACCGGAAAAAACCCTCCCCAAGCTTCTCAACATCTCGTTCGCTGAAAGCGAGTACCTGGTACGAAACAATACGGGCAAAAAGACTGAGAAGTGTAGAAGAGGCCAAAGCTGATCCCTCCTTCTTGCTGCTCCGGAAGCTTCAACTTTTCCACTGTATGAACTTCAGACTTGTTCTATGACTATCCTGATTCCTCACTGGGTCGGAATGGCTGTGCCGCGCGCAGCTTTTAGCACGTACGGGGCGGCCGCGCCGTCGGCCCGATCTGGCATCATTCGGTCCGATGCATGAGGGTTTGGGGTTTGTAATGAGAGTGATTCAGAATGCAGAAGTCCCGGGCACTGACGCACATTGAAAACCCTAACCTAAAACTCTCCGCACCTAGGCCAACTTTAACCATCAGACCAACCCTCCCCCTCCCCCGGGCATGCTACAGTCTACGGGATGTTGGTATCCCATGGGTAAACGCTGTGGTCGGTAAGTTCAAAATTGTACCGGTAATCCCTTCCGGAATCCGTTGCCGAAAGTGACGAAAGTGGACCCGTCACCCAAACTTGCGGTTTTGGGTCAGTAGAAATACCTAGAGTGGTCACTGTAGCTACTACCGTACCGGTAGCCCTCAGTCGGACTCACGTGCTTTTCGGATCACGTGCGACAGTCGCATACAATGATTACTACTCACAAAGTGACATCAGCCGTCCTCTACTACCTACCGATCGATCGGACCGTCCATTTGATCGAACACGGCCCACGTGGCGGACCTGGATGTTAGATTCCTCTTTGGGAGGCCGGTTCCTACTGACAAAAGCATCTGCCAAGTGCTTATTGGCGGAACGCTTGTTACGCACGTCATGTTCCGTAAAATGACGATTGTAACCCAGTACAATCAAGCGACCATCATCCATGTACTTACGCGCAGGATAACGCGCTGGGTCTGTTTGGCTGGCGTCAGTTTCAGTTCCTAGTCCTGACTCGGAACTCCCTAACGCTTTCTCCCGGAAGAACAACGTAAACTACGACGTAATTTACGGTTAGTACGGTACCTACCGTACGAGCCCCAGAACCGAATCGTGTGCAGAAGTGGATCGGGCTGAGCTAGAAGTGGATCGGTTCATTTGTTATCTTGTTCCAGACCACGCCGATCGCCAATCCGTCAAGTTGTCTTCCCTTTTTGGCCAAAATCGAGATTTTCAGGGCTGCAAGGACCTCCTCGGGGCCAAATCAAAATCCGACTGCTGCCCTCGATGGGGTTCAGTAAGTCAGGATATGTGCAAAAAACCGAGACTCAATGGTCCATATTTGGTCCCAGCATTGCAGATAAGCGGTCAGAAACTAAGGTGAGCCGGTATACCGTATAGGGTCTTGTACGGTAGGTACCGTACTTCAAAGCCAAGTACAAACTTCAAATAGGTACCTAGGTACAAAGTGCAAGCTACGGACCACGGTACCTAGGACAAAGGCTGGCCGCTGGAGTCGGCCCCGAGCAGCGCCAGTGACCAGTCCTCCCCCTCGGGGGCAACCGGGTCCCGACTCCCGAGTCTGGTGAGTGTACAGTGTGCACACATTGTTTAGGCAGATTGCAACCAAGATGCAAAATACAAACTCCAAACTCCCTCGGTAACACCTGCCCCGACGGGCTCCGACTCCTCGAGCATGCAATGAAAGCGCTAGCCCAGGCTGGACGCAGCAAAGTCGAGGAGCGACTGGTGCAGATTTTACCTGGCGCTGACTGCCCAGCACACATTGCACTGTGCAGTGTGTAGAGTATGAAGCAGCAAAAGCTAGATTCATATGACAAGCATGCCAATCTTCATGCAAGCATATGAGTCTTCTAGTCTA
>DF237863.1:2598-25017 GCA_000708835.1 Klebsormidium nitens | reverse complement strand
ATACCAATATTGAGAATTCCAAAAGGAGACTGGTTTTGCCCTCGTTGTGCTTCCAGTAAGGGGGGCACTGTCTGATAAACTTAAATTCGCTATGTGCAGGGACCATGACGTCCAGATCAGGAGCAGGCAGCGCAACAAATCAAGCGGAAGCAGGCCCGTCAGGATGGGGGCCACCCCCCAATCCTATTCGATCCTTTTAATGAACTTCAACCAATAGACAATACCCCCATACAACCAATATGTACAGGGGATGTATCATATAATTATAATAGGAAATTGGCCCCATTTGAATGGGAGTATGGATTTTGGCCCAACAAAAAGGCTCAACTCGAATAGCAAGTTGATCAGTGGCGCGCCCAAGCCGAAACTCTGGTGCACAGCAACTATCAGTGGTTCACATTGATAGAGCGAATGCACAGGGAATTAACCGAACTGGAACAAACCAACAACGTGGTTCGCACTCCAATTACAGTTCGGCAGTTTATGATTTTCAAATGGCCGCGTGCAGACTTAATGCAGACTCTCAGGGAATGTGCGGAGCACTATCCACAAAACGTTGTCATAACACGACGCACTGGCACGCCAGCAAGGAACACAATCCTTGAATCCATTGAGAAGCAAGTCAGTGCAGGAGAAAACGGCAACAGCGCGGAATGCACGCGCCAATTTGTAAACAAATACGGCAATATTTGGAAATGTTAGGATTACAATAACTTGATGATACTTTGCATTGCCTTTTCGCCCCCGCTCCGTGATCACAGGTCAGAGCTGATGCCATACTTGTATGGTGGCAACATGGGTACTGTAAAGTCATTGTCATGTAGGTAATAAAACAAAAGTAGGCAACAAATTACATTAATGGACTACATGTCACCACCGCCCAGAAAAACAAAACAAGCCTCGCCCTCGTCGAGACGACTCTGTGGCTTAGGGGGGAATAATGAGTGACTATGAATTCCATTCGACCAACACCATGCATCATATAATATAACATTCTTTTGATCCACATGTCGCGCTACAACCTTACCGAGCCCAATCGAATGCCGAGCCTATATCGCATGACAGCTGGCATGCCATATGCCCAGATCGCCTTGGCTAGCCAATCAGCGTGCAACACGTGGCGCTACGGTAGTGTAACCAGTTAGTTTAACGTAAGCTAGGTTAGCGGAACTTAACCATAACCGCGTAGAATCCGACTAGGATAGGATCTGGACGACCACGCGGTATTGGATGTCCAACGACCAATCAAATCAGTGGGCATCCAATGATAATGCGATTCAATCCGAGTACGTTCTGCAACGATCCCAGGGTACATAACCAGCTATGTTACCGGGTATGTTACCGACAGTAACCAGGTTACGTACTAGGAACGTAGCGTGCTCAATGCATGCGGACATCCAACGCTGCTAATGCTATTGGAGATCCAAACTCAATTGGCAATCCTACGAGTACTTAAGCCAATTGGGATCACCATTCCCAATTCGACTTTCATTCAAGTCATTATCAACCATCGTAATTGGACCCCGTGTCCAACCAGCATCCGAGCGCCTTGAGCGTTCAACCCAGCTTACGAGTGTGCTCGCGTACACTCACCCAGCCAGCAGTATCGGCGGACCAGGAAGACTACACATTGTACCAGAGTACCAGCAGCGATAGTAACACCATCGACCAGGAGAATCACACGGAGAACAACACCAACGGTAGTAGTACGAACACGACCATAACTTAACCGGCCTTATAGCCCTAAGCGTTACCCACTTGTTTCTCATCATCATGTCTCACGCCTCCGGCGACGCCATCATCCAATCAGGACGTGTCATGCACCTGTTTCTGTCGTTTGCTAGTGTTTGAGCTTATCCATTGAACATCCAACGGAATTCCTACGAGCCACTGCCATTTGGTTGAGAGCCTCAAGGTGAGCCGGTGCGGTTGTTACGAGGGTTGCCTTGAATGTTAGCACGCCACTTCCAATCTTAACTTGTTCAATTGCATTACAACTTCATCCTTGCTTTTCACAAGCTGGACATCCCAGCTACCCTACTAATAATGAGTGACTATGAATTCCATTCGACCAACACCATGCATCATATAATATAACATTCTTTTGATCCACATGTCGCGCTACAACCTTACCGAGCCCAATCGAATGCCGAGCCTATATCGCATGACATGATGCCATGATGGCACGCAGCTGTAAAACGCAATCATTCGCAGGGCCTCCTGAAACTAAGCCCGAGATTTGATTCGCCATTGAAAAAGGATTTGAGAAGCCTTTCTTGGTTCTCGACATGGTGAACTCATATTGGCAGTGGCACATGGGCCATAACTTGGCAAGCACAATTAACTACGAGTTTTGCATAGATTGCCGCAAGACATGATGTAGTAAGGCCGGGCGCGTCAGTTTTGATCGATGACTGAGATGTCGGATGCACTGCAATTGAATGATCGGTCTCCTTTTGCCTAGCTTGACCGCTGTCATCATATGGTACGTCTCAGTGCTCCAGCATGCATTAATTGGCTGATCGATGTCATGCTGATCGGATTCTTCCCACCGTCTTAAAATTGGATTCTAGACTAGCTTGACCGAGAGCTAGCCTGCAGGCTGGCACGCCCGACTCCGAGGCTCCGGCCGAGCTGCTTCGATATTCGAGACAAGTGGGACCCAGATAAGCCTGCCTAGCTAGCTGGCACATATAACGTTGTACAGTACGTAGTGAAACTTCTCATACATGGCACAAGGATGAGTCATTTGAGACATAATCGGGAAATTACTGATTCGATCGATTTGCTTCAGATGATAGTGATTGGCATCCAGCTATGATCGAACCCAAAAGACGAACTGCGGGCTAATCATTCCCTTATAGGATCTCCTACTATTACAATATTCCGTGTCCGCATTCTTTTCAATCTTCTTAGTACAACACTGCCCGCCCGGGTTAGGTTCAATTTCGTCTATTGGAGAGCTAACAATGTTCTTCGAAAGAAAGTAGCTGCTACCCGGCCGTCCTTGCGCTAAGACGCTGTCCGATCCGTGCGCGCACCTCGTCAATTCGAACAGGCTCCTAACATTGACTAACAACAGAGAAATTGGAGGAACACCCAGTATGGGTGACTGCTTCCCTGCGCTGACCCATCCCTAGCTCCTGAATGCGGAGTTCCATAACCTTCAAGACTATCCAGCAAACCTGCACCAACTTAACAAACCCTTATCCAAAAGCTTTCATATTTTGACGAAGTGCGTACACTCGGGTTAATCCAGTCACATGGCACCTTGACAGTCAAACGCGCGCCAAAAACTTCCCTATGTCTGATCGGACCCATGTGTTTACCCAGGCGAAAATGAGGGCAGTCCTGAGTTGGTCAGTTACACTCCGTGTCGGCCAGGCGTCTATCCCCTTTGGTTCCGGAAGTACCACGCCGGCAGCACCCGCTCCATCCCCTGCCAGAGGTCCTCCGTACCGTCCCACGGGGGCGACGCCTCCTGCGCTTGCCCCGCCCACCTTGCAAGCCCCCCCCCGAGGGGCTGCCCAGGCACCCCCGCTGAGGTAGCTGGAACGGCGATTCCCGGGGCCGGCAGAGCTCTGACCCCGACACCCCGGCTTGGAACAAGGCCTCCCGCCGACCCCAGGCCCGGCCCGTGCCGCAGCACCCCGGAGAGGGCCTCGTCCAGCGTGACGTCGCCCTTTGGCTCCAGAAGAGATGGAAATAGGGCGGGAGGGGAGGCGGGAGAAGGGGAGGGGTCGTTGCGCGGGGGAAGGCCGAACGTGAGGGGTAAGGAGCCAGGGTGAAAGTGAGCTGCGACGTGAGAGTCGGTGCTCGCAGAAGGCACGGGCAAGGGCGAGCGGAACGAGGGCGGCGCTGAGCCGTAGCTGCCGCTGGGGTCCAGCAGCGACACCGCCCGCATGGACTTGTGCTTCACATCCGGGGGGCAGTAGACTCGCCCCGTCCACTCGTTGGCGTCGCGCCCAGGGGTCCGCCCTGGCTGGCTGTGGCGCGCAGGAGCAGGGAACGTGGCAGGCTCGTGTTTCGCTGCGAGCCCAGCCCCCGACTTGCATTGCGCATGCGTCGCCCTGAGTTCTTCCACCTGCAAAGAAGCCAACGAAACATATGAAACCCTCTGAGAGGACCTACGAGAAGGAGCGCAAGCGTCCGTATCCCTTACGAGATGTTTCCCTCCAGATGAAGCTCGCATCCATTTACGTGTTCGGAGTTACGCCCCCAGTGCATCATGGCTTCTCCTTGAAAACCGAAAATTTTCGAGTTACACAACCGCTTGACGAAGCTTGGATCGCTTTTGCAATGAGCTGGATGCAGGCCTTTTCTGCAAACCCGTTTTGCAGATGCGCACTGCTGGACTCGCCATATTGGGCACCATATTAAACTTCCAACATGACGCGCGCACGGGTGGCTAGCTCGATAGCGATTCCAAGAACCTCAGTCATAGAGCCAGAAATGATGTAAACCAAATGCCCCCTTTCCTTGGACAACTCGAGCTCCGACTTCCACACTATGGTTGATAACAGTCTCACAACGTTCACTTTTCCTGCGACCTCCTCCCTCTTATGACACGGTTAATGTGGGGCAATTTTCTCAGCGTGCTTCCAACCAAGTCAGCTGTCCGTCTCGGAAGGAGTGCCCACCTCCATACGCAGGCGCAGGTTGTCATTGGATGTCTCCATGAGGCACTCCCGGAGCGCCTCAAAGTCCCGATGCAGCTGACGGTTGCGCTCCCGTGCCCGCCTGTTCTGGAACCACGTAGCGATCTGCTGCTGAGCCACGCCAAACTCTCGCGCGAGTGCGGCTCGGTGTTCTGGCCAAGAGAGCGGCAGCACCGATCAGCAGTGACATTTTGCAGGAGAAAGAGGAGCCTCTGTCACCAAACCTGGACCCTCATTTGATGGATCAATCTGAAGCGAATCCGAGAACACGACACGATAATACGGCAGCCAAAGTAGCCATCAGGGCAAAGCAGCACAGAGCGCAGTCTGTAAGGATTGTGCCACAATAAACCAATGTTGCATCAATCAAGGGCATCCTGTTTGCTCATGACAAGAGCCGATGGATACTACTTTCGTTTTGGCAGGACCTACCTGAACCGTGTAGCATTTACAATTAACCTAGATTTAGAGACAAGACAAGCAGGAAGACTCCTCTAATCCAGCCGTTAAAGAGCAGTTAAGCTCTAGACTCTCAACATGCCAAACACAAGCATCTGCCGAGCTTCACTTCTTTGCACAGATCTCTGACTTGCCTGGCACGCCTGCCGGGTCCATTTGAAAAACCTCTTCCAGGACCTCCACCTGGCGGTGGCTCAGCTTCTTCCGGGCACTTTCCCCCTTAGTGGAGTTGTCCCCACTGCCGCTCGAAGTCTTCTGTGCTGAGTCATGCTGGCTCTCGCGCTTTGGCGGGGAGGGTACGGAGCCCGAGGAGGGGACCTTGGGCCCCGGGGACTGCGGGCGCTCCCCCTCCGCGGCTTCCGCCTCAAGGTGCACAGTGGTGCGCCCAGATCCTGTGGAAAAGGCAGCTAAGCAATCAGCGACATCGAATCCAACCCTAAATTGTTCAGAGATTATGAGGATGCAGCAACAGGGTGGTCGCTACATACCTTGGTTCAAAAATGCACGAGCGGAGTCTTGATAGGAATCTATAGCCGAGCAAGCGCTTTGCCAGCTGGACATAAGTGCACGGCTGACGGGTGTGGGCTTGTTTAGAGCAAGTGAAAGACAAGGGGCCGATGCGACAACTTTACGCCCAGTGTCATACGTTTGCACCAGTTTCTGAGTTGGTAACATGATTGGGCAACTCTGTCCATTGGGCACACTTCTGTCCTGTCCTCGTCACAATGAGGCAGGAGTGGCGCAGGGTCAAGCACAATTCACATTCACGGCGCCCCATTCTAGGGTCCGTGTGCTCTGTGTGCATGTCTGGAGGCAAACCAGCAGAACTTCTGTGCTCACTGCACAGGGTTCTTGTGTCGTGCCAAAGCAGCACTCAGCTTGAGGGGCCTCCTTGGTCGCATTCGCTCAATACCAATGCAGTCATGCCCTGCACCGTACCGACAAGAGGATGAGGCAAAGCAAGCTAGAAAATATATTGAGCATGAAAAGCTGTAGCTCACCAGCATGCCTGTCAGCTCCAGGGATGAAATGCAGCTCTCGCTCATCTTCTGCAGCAACAATGACGTCGCGAGGAGACCGGCCGGGTACCCCAGCGGTCAGGGCGCCAAACTTGCCCTGGGGGACACCTGTGTGTGGTCCATCGCAGTTCCTCATGCCCGACAGCTCATGCTGATGCTCTGGCTCAAAGATTCAATGCACCGGCCCAGGCACGGAGATCTGCTCCCGCAAAGGTGGCAGGACTCAGCAAGCCGCTGTTCGCTGGTCCATTGCACGCGGAAATGCACGTCTGCTAGCTTGCGGTGTCTCCTTGCTGACGAGAAGGACGTGCCGAGGAGAGTGTGGTTGAATGCACAGTATTCAAAACTGCCTCTAAGCTGATTTACCTGATGCAGATTGAAGCAGCAAATCAATGCAGCAGAGTCTGTTGTTACATGCTTGCTTGCTGGTTTTCTCCCACTATGCAGACTATGAGAGCCAAATACAACTTGTATTGGATAGACAGCTTTAAACAGCGAATAGGCCCTTTGCCGAAGAGGCCTTTTGCCTTCAGCTGGAAAGCTTTGGCTTCTTTATGTGAAGTTTGGCTCCTTCCAGCAGACCAGGCCCGATGTTCAGCACCAGTTGGCGAGCTGCAGGACAGCTGGCAGAACCATTCCACAGGCTGGAGTCTGCCTACTACTGCGCTGCTAATCTCGTCTTTGGAAGCGGATCGAGAAGTTGCTCAATACCGTACCCTTTGAGAGAAGGCACCCCGTAGGGCCGTACATGTCACTTGACAGGCTAGCTCTCCTGTATGGTGACTTCGCCATTGAAGTTGACCACATGCCAACATTGCGACTCGGCCTCGACGAGACCCCTATGTTTAGTTACCCGGATCAGTTCCCTCGGCTTAGACTAACGGGAATTTACACCTAGAGTTAGCACACTCCTTTTACCCTTGCCCACACTAAACCCCAAACGAACTCTATTCGTCTCCCGGGCATGACCTGGGTCAAGACGGTACGGTAGCCGTATTAAACCCTTCGAATTGAAGACAGCGGAATAGGTAGGTACATCTGTGAAAGCACAGGTATCGAGATTGCCGTTGCGAGCTTACATTTACTTTTCAACTCCGAAAAACACGGGTTCGGACCCCGGTTGACGTTACTCATTGTGATGTCAACAAATCTACGCGCGGTGCGTCACAAGTATCGGCCTCCAAAACGAACCGCTCATATGGGCGCATGTCAGACCATCGAGGGCTTAGATGGTCCCGACAGATTCGAAAATCGTGCGATTGGATGGTCGTGACTCGCACCGTATCGTCGGTGTGAATCTGAGGTCAGCGACTCGAGCTTTTCGGATTTCCACTCTGTCGCATGATGATGCACGAAATCGAGGTCGGATACATCATGCATCCGATCCGATCTTCCTGATTTCAACGGCCACCTCAGACCTGCCTTACGTGGCTGCTTGAGAAGCCTGTTGCATCTGCTAGACAATCTGATAGATCATGCATGAATCCGGAACACCCTATCATTGATCAATTGACAATCAGACACCTAGCAGGCCTTGCTCTCAGATCTAGCGTTTTGCAGCGCCCCGCAATATACACTGAGCAGGCTCGCCGCCAATTGCAACCCTCGAAGAAACCCACAGGCTGAAGCCAGTCTCAATCACCTCTGCAACGTTACTGCCTTGTTACTTGCGGTTGCGGACCTAATTAGCTAATTTTAAAGTGTTGATCACCTTGTACAAAACCGGCCCAGATCGAGCAGCCGTCTCAATATCTTTCTCGAGAGCACTGACTATAAGTTAACAGTTTAAGCAGCTAGGCCGAATCGTAATCAGGAGATCATACTTTGCAGATTGCCATACCAGATTCCAATCCATAAATCTGCCAGCCGGGGGCATTGCTCCGGCCGCCGCAGGCATATGGGTTGCCGACGTCCTCAGGCTGCCCGCCTCTTATAAAAGCTTTAGAGGTCGTGTCTAAGACATGACAGATGCAAGCTAGCTTTAGGTAGCTAGCAATGTCTCAAGGGCCGCTGCTAATTGTTTGACGATACACTCAATGAAATCTGCATAACTAGTTGGTAAGAAGTGACGAAGCCCGTAAGAAGCTGCATACGGGAGTAGATTTCATGAAGCGTGCCACGGGCACAGTAGCGATATGATCATGTCCAGGGGCCATGCATATGCGGTCGAAGTTGACGAAGCACTCAGGCTGAGCTTCGTAGAGGCAACTGAAACAATCTGATCACTCAGACGGACGTCAGCAATAGCTCGCGTCACAACCCGCCCTCCTCTTAGGGGAATCTGTATCCCAACTCTGCTGAGTGACCTGGGCTTGCCGTTTATCGTACATAAAAGGCAGGATAGGAACCCGATAGGAATAGATGTCAGCTTCCACGTTGGCTCAGAAGATCAGCAGTCACGTGATTGGAATCGCTCTTTCTGGAAGCCGCCGCCTGCTTACATAGAGCATATATTTGCCTTTATTGTTGACGGGCCACTCTCGTAGACTGACCTGAAAGTTTCAGAATGGGGCAACGGTATTGAGGCGATAGAGACATCGATTGATCTCGCTCCGCTGCTTAATACTCGGAAACAGTCACGGCAACTGATTAGTGATCTTCACAACTTGGACATCCTCTTGACAACGATCATCCGCAGCCCACCAGCTGAGAGCCGACGTCCACTTGATAAGCTGCCTTTTGAACAGCTGTTTCATATCTCGGAATCAACCGAGCGCGTCACATCAATCACAGTCGATTCCCTGTAAGGGCTTGCTTTTGGATTCGAACCAACTTCCAGCACGAAAAGTCGAGGTGACATGTTAGCTGGTGCGCTGGCACAGTTGTGTGCAATCGTGGATCAGCAGCTCGATCTGAGACATACTAGACTCCGAACCATCATTAAGCCGCGGCCAAGCTCGCAGCTGCAATTGAGCCAAGCATTCCATGTATGTGTGCAACCTTACCCTTCAGCTCAGGATGCGTTCGATACGATCATGTGGGTGCCACCCCTCGGTCCATAGATTCTAACTATAGTGCTAATCACGCGCAGTATCAAGTGATCCCCGCGCACAAGATGCCCGCCACACCAAGTCCCGATTGCAAGGCAGAGGTGCGAGACCACCGTAACCTTTGTTACAGTGGTGCCACCGAAGCAAATGCAAATGCATCAATCCCAGATGCTGTATCGCCCTCTCATGTTTTGTCGAACCCGTATCTCGAAGGCACCGGCATCAATACATGCTTTCTTGATCTCCGACATGTGCATCCGGCCCCCATGCCATCAAAAGATTGTTCAGTGACGGACATCGAAAATGAAGCTGTGTAATACCTGCTAGCTGGTGGCCGAGCTAGACGTGAGCAGTGTGCCGGACGCCTGGGTTCATTTCAGAAATTCAAGAACGTGTCGGACTCTGACTGCTACGTTCTTCACAAATGCACTCATCGTGCATCCCAAGTTGCCGAATGTACACAACGCGCAGGTCCTCAACGTCCTCTGCTTCACACGCTGCAATCTCATTCTGGGCTGCATCGTCGACTGCGAGTTTTATACGTGGAAATTGGAGCGATATTGGAGTCGTCCGGAGTCGCACGTTAGCGCTGTTACAGCTTGTATCACGATAGGCGAGCAACGCACGCGCACCGTTGCACCGTTGAAACTATCATTGACCACGACCCTACCTCACCTGCAAGTACTCCCGGTTTTGTACTGGGCGGTATAACTGCCCAAGAAACAGCTGCGCAAGCGCGAGAAGAGCTGAGCAAAAGCGAAGCCCAAACATTATCTCTGACAACCAGAGGGCTGGCCGTATGCCCCAAGAAAACCTTCCCGGGCCGGCGCCGAGCCCCCTTTCTCTGCGTCGGGGATGTGATTGACCGACCGGGGCATGAGCCGAGCGAGAGTCGGAGACGAGGAACTGGCCCGCCGTGCTGCTGCTTCCCGGCGTCGCTTGTCCCGGAGTCCGACCAAGCGTTCCGCCTTGCACAGCTTTGAATTTATGGAACACGCTTGGAAAGGTCATTTCACTCTCGGCAGAATCTTCGATGTTTACTTTCTATAAGTCATGAGGGGTGGCTGATCTGAGTGGCGAAGTCTAGAATCTGCTGGTGTCAAATGAGCCTTTGGGCACTTTCAGCACAGATTTTCAAAGAGGAACACGTCGTCGCAGCACCCCACGTTTCGAGTGCTCTCGAGCGAATTTATGATGTTCGGTTGACTTCTCAAAGTTGCATGGGAAGAACCCCCCCGGCTACAGCGTAAGCTGCATTGTTGGTCGGACAGATGTCCGCAACTGAGAGAGATTGAAAGAGAGGAGCCGTTTGACTACGCTTTGAGAACGGTAGTCTACAACTAATCAGGGTCCGGTAGCCGGTGAGCCTCAACACCCGCTGCGATTAGTGACCCAGAGGAAGGACCCCTTGAACAGAGTTACCTGCCGCTCACAGCAATCTAATCGACGAGGCCCGAGTCCCAGAATGTGGCTTTCTCAGACATTTGAATTGGAGTCCGCACCTGCCATGCATCCGCTCCGTTCAACGCCGCTCTCGTCACATCGGCACGCGGCCACCGCCGCGTTCCTTTGCAGTTTCTTGACATTTTCCTCCTGCCTTGAATATTGTTCCTTTCAGAGCTAGCCGTTCCGTGCTCAGCGCGCGCAACGCCGCCTCAACCTCGTTGTCTTGCGCGCTTTGGCGCGCTCTCAGTGTCTGCACCCTGGCGCTAATTTCTGGCACTCCTTGCACCACGTCACCCCGCGCGTTCTTCCTGGGCCCCCGAGCAGTTTCAAGCGGTTCCAATTCAAGCGTCGCGCGCCCTTTCGTCGCGGCCGCCTGCTCGGTTCCAACTCGAGCATCTGCGCAAGGTGCGCTTCCTGCGCTATGCCTGCGCGCTTTCCAGGGCCGCGAGCTCCACCGAACCACCGGCAGCTCCTGACGACGGACGTCCATTCCACATCACGGATCGCCCAGCAATCGGAGAGGTGAAAAGCGAACGGGTCGGTGCGCATTGTCAAGGGCGACGTCGAAGTTTCAGTTGATTGCCCAGCGCATGACGTATGCACAGATGCTCTCTAGTGGTGGACTAATATTATCAGGACAGTAGCGGCGAGCCTTACCAGGATAGTGTTCATCGATCGGTAGCTCGGCAAGCTGACATGACTTCCGTGAGTACTGTTTCATACGGCGTCTACCAGCATTCCATGGCAACTCCTTTATATGTCACTTGCACACGGCTTTCGACGTTCTTTGCGGTTCGCTGTCCAGTATCTTCAGATTCCGATGACATGTGAAGGTGGAGTTTGGATGAACATCGTTACAGATATCATGACATCACATACGCGTGTAAGGCGGCTCTAGTTGTCATCTGCATGTTTCTGCAACTGCTGATCAGAGTACCCTTCCCTGGGTATCCTAAAGCCAAGCCCCTCCATGATGAAGTGCTTTGTAACCATATTCGCGCTTCTACCCAGTAGACATGGTCGAGCAATAATTCCATAAAATAGCGGTTGATTATCATAGGGTGCACGGTGTGAGGCAGAAGTTTTGCACTGACTGTGAGCAGGAGATTCTGCCCCAGGCGAGAAGACCCTCCGGTTCCGGCCCCCAACAATCGAGTTCCAAATCTACACCGACTGGAAAACATGACTTGGTACGAGTTCGAGCGAACGTAATCATACACCAATCTATACTTGTTTGTTACAGCGCATCTGGTTACAAAACGGGCCTTTTGAATGGAGTGGCGTTTACGATCGAAGACCCTTCCAAAATTGCTTCATCCTGTTCGTGCGCACAGCTGTTAGTGCGTGCCCATCTCAACCCGCGTGCATTAATCCAACATCAGTCGAGCCACGTGCCCGCTTGCGTCTACACCTAAGGGCTGGAACTCAATGTAAGGCATCGGAGGTCAGGCTAGCCAGCTTCCCAAGGAATCAGCGTGGTGGTGTTCTCGGCTTATAGCTGTCTGCAAAATCCTACCCTTAAGGCCATGAGCGTAGCTACACGCCCTGACTTTCCGACTAGACTTGATCGTCGATTGGAAGCCGCGAGCCCGTCCAGCATTCATACAACTGTAAGCTGTCGGTGCACGTCATCCCTACTGCATCAGAGTGAATGTCATCTAGTTTCATACCTCCAAGCAGTGGCGTGCGATCACTCGCGCCTCAGATGCAGAGGGCGCGCGCGCTCCTGCTGGCAGCCCCGCGCGCGCTCAGTCTTCCCACCAGGGAGGCACCTCCGGGTCCAAGTTCCCTGGAAGGTCTTCGCTCGCGTCCGCATATGGCCCCGGCGCCCCGCCGATCTCTGGGGGAATGCGGGCGGCGTCGCTGCCCGGCTCCAGGGGCGGCAAGGCACCCAGATCAAACGGACTAAGAGGGCGGATTGTCAGCCCCACTCCGCCAGGAAGAGGCCGGAAGGGATCCCCCAGATAACCCTGAGGCGCAGCAGAGATGCCGCTGGTGCCCTGATCCCCTCTGAGCAAATCACGGAAGGCCTCGTCGAGCGTGAGCGGCCACGTGGGTGTCGTCGTAGTGGGCAAAGGCGCGGAGGCGAGCATGGGGGGTGCGCGCGCCGGAGCTAGCTGCCCGAACGGCAACCCCCCAAAACGGTCGTTGCTTAAACTGTCCGGGTTCCGCTCGCCGACCGGAGTCTGGGAGCGGAAAGAGGGACCCGAGAACGCGGTCGCCTCGGGGGGGGAGCCGACGCGCGCGCGCTTTGGCAGGGCGGATTCGGAGACGGAGCGCGGGGGCCGCTTAAGAGGCGGGCTCGCGGTCGGGGGAAAGAGAAGGTGGGGGGACGATCCGAAGGCCGGGGCTTGCCACGTCATCTGGCCAGAGCGCGACGGAAACGACATTTGAAACGCGTCCGCATCGGGCTTGGCGGACCCGCGCGGCGGGCAGAGCGCGTGCTCCGCGCGAAGCTCCTCGAGCTGTTCGACAGAGACGGGTGACGTCAGCAAACGGTCGCAGCCAGGCACGATGCACTCGATGTACGGTGATCTAACAACCTTGCGGCTTGCGAAGCAAACACAAGACGGATGTAACGAGGAGATCGAACTATGGCTGAAGGGCCCCGCAACACTTGGAATCAGGAACCCTGCCTCGAAGAAGAAGAGTAGCCTTGTTGAATGCGCGAAGCATTAGGAACCTCAACATTGTTGTCGGCGGCTCTCACTGAAGCAGAAAGTCCTGCTAACAGGATTTGGAAGTTACCCAGAACGCTGCCTCGAAGTAAGAACGTTGCCGTAAAGCCTGACACAAATGCTTGCTGGATTGTTTCGGAAAGGTCCCCTTGAGCTGAGATTTGTGACTTTGATCACGTCAGCTCCTGTCTCAGCAGTAGGTGTAGAAAGTGAAGCCCGGTCACTCACTTGTCTCCGCAGCATCAGGTTTTCCTCGAAAGCGGCTCTGAGGCACCTTCGTACAGTCTCGAAGTCTTGTTGCAGTTCCATGTTCCTTTCTGTAATGCAGAGAGATGCACGATGATCAGCCACTTGGAAAAAGCAGTGCGAAGCTGTACAATAGTGAAGCACTGTACGGTCTGAAGAAGCGAATCATTCGGCAATCTGCTTGGAAGTGCCACGTCATCGGTTCTCATCTCACCTCTTGCCCGCCTGTTCTGGAACCAGTTGGCAATCTGCTGTTGCGGCAAGCCGAACTGCTGGGAGAGGGCGGCTCTCCGGGCTGCACAAAAACAAAGACCTTGTCACGATGCAGATAACGCGAGCCCAGCCCGTAAAGCTGGATCATAAAGAGAAGCATTCGCAACTTACTATAAGCAGTCACGGAAGCTGCCCTGGTCTGTTGTCAGGACCAACTCTCGGCTGCGTAAGACACTACAGCGCACCTGGGATGACATTCGCAGGCGTCGGCCCTGCTTGACAGGGATGGCGACTTTTATCTTCCTGCCTATCGAAACATCAACTGGCGCGTCGAGCAGGCACGAACTCAGCTATGGTCGCCTGGTAAACGCCCCTCGCCTCAGCATCCTTTTCTGCCAGCCGGACCAGCTCAAGCCGCGAGCGGCCCTCACCTGCCGGGCCCGAGGGGTCGGCTTGGAAGAGCGCCTCCAGCTCTTGCGCCTGCTTCTGGGTCAGCTTCTGCCGCCTGCCCCCTCCCTTCTCCGGACTCTCCTCCGCATCGTCGTCGCTCGTCCTCGAGCCGGGCTCCCCTGGAGGCCTCGCTCCGGTAGCAGCAAGCTGCTGAGACGGCCCCACATCATCAGCCGCCGGAAAGCTGAACTCCCGTGAATCGGAGCCCGGGAGCTCCGGGGAGGTGTCTGGGCCTTGGCTGCCTGCACAAAGGGAGGTGCGGGCACTGAGTGAGGCGTTTCGTTGTGAAGAGTCGGTGCATTCGGGCTTAGAAGATGATCGCCGTATGTGGCAGCGTTGTGGAGTACCACGGGTTCCTCCGAATTAACAAACGTAAGCTCAACGTTACGGCGCTGAGCACCTCGACAAAGTGCCACTTTGCGATTGTCTTGTTCGATGGTGGTGCAGCACGTGTTTAGGCTGTTACATGCTGGATTGTTGGCTCAGCAAGGAAGTGACAATGCGTGCTTACCATTTACCACTTTCTAGAACCCAGTATATTTGTCTTTATGGTGTGTAGCAGCGACGCAGACTAGATGGTGGCCTAGATGGTGCCACGTTGGAGGATAACCTCAACTGCATTTCTGCCCCGCTATCAAACTCTAGCTTTGCCAAGATTGCCATGTTAATTGCAGCCACATCAGTCAACGGGCAGCTCCACATTGCAGCATCAGGAAGCAGTTTACCCTCCGAGCTGGAATCGATCTGAAGCAGCCCACATTTGGTCTAAACCAGCCCACATTCACTTTAAACCAGCCCACATTTGATCTAAACCAGCCCCCATTTGGTCTAAACCCGCCCACATTCAATTTAAACCAGCCCTTTTGATCTAAACCAGCCCCCATTTGCACTGTGGGCCACAATCTCAACCCTGCAGAGAGAGCGATGCTAAGGTGGCGCCGCCGACTCTTTGGTGGCTTACCTGAGCCGCGCTCTGCGAAGTCTGGCCTGGTTCCCACTGAGGCCAGCTGCTGGTTGCTACCTGTCCCGCTGGGAGTGGAAGCACTCCTCATGGCACTTGATCACGCACTGACCCGCACACGCGGCATTGGCTCCGCCGTTTCCAGCTGGTAACAGGCGGCTCAGCTGCTCTTTTGCTCGATCAGCGGCGCAAATTAAAAAGGCGCCAATGCAGGTTCAGACTGGGCGACAGGTCTCCATGTGATGCCTGTTGGACGGTCCACTAGCTATAGGCTGCAGAAAGTCCGACACGGATGTGTTTTCCCACTGGCAACCGCGTGATTCCTACTTGCATGAAGTGCACTACTGTTAAAACCTGAGCTACCAAACACACAGTGCCAAAGCCTGATCTGCTTGTCCAAGTTCTGGTGTCAACCATGCTGCCAAACTACATGCGGCGCTGCTACTTCCAATCGTCTCTGCACGCGCCATGCTGGTCCGCACTGCTTTACATCAGCGCGCTTTTGCCATGCCAACATGCGCTATCTCAACTCTTTGTTGCCACCTGTCAACCCTAGGATGCGGATGTGGCTCATACTGCAGCTGGACTATCCATCCCGCAGTCAATGATGATCTGCCATGTGGATGGCGCTCATGCGCCATCTTCCACAGATGAAACCGAGCTAAGCTCACTATGTAATGTATCTGCTGCACCTGTACACATGACGCGCACGGAAGGCCCACAGCTCGCGAGCTGAGTCCTGCGTTGCGTTCTCTGTGCTGACTCCTGAGAAGTATGGCTGCAGCTACTAGGGGCCTACGATGTAACTCGCGCCAGCTCGTTGGGCCGGTAGGCACCAGAAGTACTGAGAGTCCATAACTAAAAGACAATCTAGTGCTACAAGCGCAGAAGCTGTCAGAGTGGCAGCCCGAGAAGATAGGGTCCGAGATCGTTGCGACGCGGTGTTATGCATATTGCATGCACATTGCAGAGTACAAAGCTCGATTGAAGCCACCGCGAGCTGGAGACTTACAGGAGTATCCTGACTAATTGACTAATGTGTCTGACAGTGTACAGCTTTGGGTATCCTGACTGACTGCATGCCTAGGTTGTAAAAGGGCAACGCAAAATGTGACTACCGGTATTAAAACCGATGCATGGCTAGAGTCCGGAGTCCGGACTCTCCAGGCTGGTATGTTCACACGAGGGATCACATCATGCATCAGCCACACGCTGGGCTCAAGTCATATCACTCGGCCGCACTTATTACGATGATTGGATTGAATCCGGCAGAGGCGACGCTACATACAGCAAAGTTCAAATTCTGCGAAAGCTGGGCCGGAGCAAGCATTGGGTTGAGAGCACAAAATGCAAATCGCTGTGAAAGCATAGGTTTATCACAAAGACCAGGTTTGACCAGCGAGCGGCCGGCGCCGTTAGAATTTGGCAACTGGCATGTCTCGTGATCTCCCGAGTCCTGACTCCTGACGCAGCCGGCCAGCCGCCATACCGTACTGCGGCCAGCCGCCATAGGTTGGCCGAGCGAATGATTGGGACCAGTACTAGGTACGAGTCGGCCTCCTATCTGGCGAGAGTTTCGATACTCGACAGGGGGCTAGCGGCCGCTAGCCGCTAGCTACCGGTACCCGTACGCGTGATGGCCGCCAAAAACCGATTGTTCTCTAGAATAGGTTTGGTAAGCCCAAGCTTTAGTACTGGGACGGTTAGGGTTAGTATGGTGGTTAGGGTGGGTGCGGGTGTGGAGCGGTAAATTAATATTTGGGTTTAGGTTTTCTAATGTTAGCTCGTTCTTGCTTTGAACTTTGAGATAATACCTAAACCTATTCTAGAGAAGTATCCATAACCGGATACTGGCGACATATGTGTTCACTTAAGCTTGTGTTCACTTAGGTACACGCCCGGGGCAAAACCCAAATTAAAAACCTAAACCAACAAGATCACCCGCTCCGCACCCGTACCCACCCTAACCCCCAAACCAACCCTACCCGTCCCCGGGACCTGTTCTTAAGTGAACACCGCCCTAAGTGAACACAAATGTCGCCAGTTTCATAACCGGCACTGGGCACACGGCGGCCGGTAAGCCGCCGGTTACTAGCTTTCCCGGCGTACGGTCACCGGTGGACCGTGGTTCCTACCACGTGGTCGTCGGTCGATCTTACGTACCTAGAATTTGTACGGATGATCGACTCTGAAGTTTGAACTCGGTCGTACTACGGTAGGTTAAATTCTTGTACTAAGTACCGGTAGTACTACTGGGTCGGGACTCGGGTGATAAATTGTTAGAGCTGGCATCAGCCCGGGGACCGGTGACCGGTCCCCCTCAAGCGACCGTTTACCGAAGGCTCTGCTCTGGCGGTTGGCCGAATACCGTACCGTACGTAGCAAGTGGAGACCGTCTCGGGAGTCGGTCGTCTGGTAGCCTACCTACCGGTATTCGACTACCGAGTGTTGCTAGTTTAACGGTTTAGCTACGTTAGTCGCCAGACTGGGGCCGGGCCTGAGAGCCGGCGTCGTGCAGTGACGCCGACCTGGCAGACAAGCCCGTATGCCCATTGCCCGTACGCTCATTTCTTGGCGACCGGCGGGCAGAGTGTGATGCGAAGGGGGCCGCCGCGGAACTCCGTGGCAAGACGCTCTCTGCTAATAACCATAAAGTTTAATTCCTATAAGGTACTGTTCCCTATAAGGAAACTCTTCATCCGTAGAGGAATGTTGTACATATGAGGCCCCGGGCAACACTCTAAACCTGGGGTAATGTGACCGACAGACCCTAATGTCACTGGGAAGTGCCCGGTTGTGATCCGGCTGCTTGCGAGACCCTAATGTCAGAGGGAGGGCCTGCTTGTCACCCGGTTGCTTGCGAGACCCTAATGTCCCAGGGTAGGCCCGGCTGCTTCTCGGGTACGCACCGCGCAGCGCCGGTTACGACCGCGCAATCATTAAGTGTACAGTCCTCTTACACAACTCAGTACCTTATAGGTCACAATGCCTTATAGGTATTAAACTTTATTTGTATCTCTGCTACCTTCCGAGTACCGGTACAACACTCATTCTACGGTATCTCGCTCCTGTCCCTGTCGGTTACCACCCGCCGTACTAGTACGTACTACCCTACTGTTTTTTGATTTCGACGCCAAAGAAGCAATTATTAAATAAAAAAAACCTTTTTTACTTTTGGCAGACCCCACGTTACCTACTAAGATTATCGTTATCGACCATATTCACGTATGAATAATCATTGTATTTCAGCAGGCCGAATTTATATCCACATGTTTATTTGCCGAAATTTGAAACGCAGTACGGTACTTACTACTCAGTCTACCTTGGTACCTAGTTACCTAGTCACTTCCGCTGTGCACTCAGCACTGGGCAGTATGCCTACCGGTAGACTCAGCTGAGTCCTGACTCCTGAGCTGATATCAAGCATGTCCCGGTCCCTATCGTTGTGTTGGATAGGTACGTAGTGGAGACTGCTGACTAAGACCGGGACGATGACCGTTATTTCATAAGAACACAGATTTGCTCGAAGCTCGCACTGCTCAGTTCATTATTAGAAGGTACCGGTTTCCACGTGATTTACGTACGTCGATATATTCACATGCTTTTGCGGCTCATTATCCCTCATGTTCGTTCGACAAGGTACGGCCAGCTTGCATCATGGTTCACATTCCTGACTCCAAACGCTAGGCATCGCGGCTGGGGAACTGCATGAATAGGTACCGTTGGGTGGGAATGCGCACGTCATATAGGACTTATCTGAATCAATGCTATTGTCAGTAGCTAGCGAGATAGCTTCAGAGTCCATTGCCAGACCTGCCGAGCTGGTATCACCCGTTGGAATCACCCGAACAAGACTCGGAGGGGTCTGGGTAGTATCTACCTTTTTTTGTTTTTTTTTTTTTTTTGACACTCATATTCATATCTACCTAGACGACTAGGACCTAGCGAGGTGTTTCAACCTGCCTTCAACTCGGCCCTAGCTAATGGTTTCAGCTAGCTGCCCACAGCGAGCCCGCTCGACTGGCTCCAAGCCTCAAGGTATGAAGGTAACACAAAGCTAGTACCGTATCTTCAACCAAAACGCAGCCGACATTCACAATCTGGTCATTTGTCTCAGCTCAACATTTTGCTTGTTTGATCAATCTAATCTTAGAATCTTACGTTAACCCAGAACAGCTTCGACTATCAAGGCCCACGTTGCAATGGCTTCCAAGGTGGTGGCTGCAGTCTTCCTCGTGTGCTGCCTGCTGACTGAGGTGAGCTTGCGAATTCTCCAAGTGACCATCAAGAAGTATTTCTTGCTTCTGCTTGTGCTGCTTCCCTCAGCTTCCATCCTCTTGTGGTGGCATTGTGCGAGCTTGCACATTCTTGAAGAATTCTCTTCGTGAAATTCTCAGGCGGCTCTATCATGAATGAAGAGAGGCCAATTCTGCTGAGCTTTTGTGTTGGATTCTAACACCACAGGGTCTTGACAGTTATTCTTTCCCTGGCCTGGGTGAGCTCGCTCCAGGGGTTGACCTGTATAAGAGTGTTGGTCACTTCCTCAACATCTTCAGTTGGAACATTTGAGAGCTGCTTCCTACTTGGATTTTTTGTGGTGCTGATTGGTGACTTGAAGTTCTTGCTACGATTTTGAACCCAAGGATAGGTCAATCAGCGTCCATTGTAGGATTTCACTTCTGGGTTATGACCTGTCTCCCTCTCTTCATCTGAACATTTGCACTGCTTGAATTGAAAAGACCATATACAAGAACAACGCTGAGCAAAATGCTGCAAAATGCAAAATGCAAAATGTTTGCCACCTGTCACCAATGCAGCATTGTGGAAGTGAGTACCTACTTGATTTCTGTGCGCTCATCTTGATTCCTTCAGCAACTCCTCGTCACACGGCAACCACCTCGAATGCTCAAAAGACAGGACTGTGGATTGGAGAAGCAATGCCCATTCAATGGAAGAATGCTGCTTGGTTCAGAGGGCCCCATTGGTCATTGGCTGACCCTTGTGTAACTCTTTGCAGGTCGCTCACGCTCAGCCCAGCCTGCAGACGCTGACCTTCTGGAGGAGAGACAATGAAACCTACGGCCTGGCCCGCCATGTCCCAACCTGGTCCGCAGACAAGCTCCGCAACGGTGAGCCACAGCGGCCCGCCCCATCTCCGCCAGCTGGCAGCCATGTCTCAAGAAAGAGAGCACGGGGCTCCCAAGAAAGAGAGTGCAGGGCATTGTACAAGGCCTTCCCAAGCTGCAGAAAATGCTTGCATCTTTTTGCAGGGCGGTTAGGCAGAGCCGTAACTAGACATGGGACAACAAGCCAGAACAGTAGGTAAATCGTTTCTGCATCACACCGCAAGCGCTGATACTTCATCCTTTCTTGGTCAGGTGATGTCGACACTTTCAACGACGACCTGTATGATGCTGACATGAGCGACATGACCAGGGGTAACAAGATTGGCTACCAGGCCGGCACTTGCACCCTGACGTCCACCCCTGGGGATGGCTCCGACAGGGTGAGTCACCGGTGCACTGGAGGCTGTCCCTGAGAACATGAGGAAGTATGTCAGTTGCAGATTCTTCACCACTGACATTTGGCGCTAGGACTGGATGTGTGGCATCTCAAAAGACTGAGAGTGATGGGTCCCCTGTGATTCCTTTCGGCGACGGCCACTTTCACTTCTGTGGCTCAAGGAACACTGTGCTACATGTCCAGATTGTGGGCTGCATAGGGGCTACGTCTAGATTACATCTAGTCCCAAAGACTACATAAGTCTTGCTTCTTGAGCTTGCAGCATTCTTGTTTCTTGAGCTTGCAGCATCCTTTTGAATTGAAAAGATCAGGTCAGCCACTTCAATGAGACCATCACCTGTGATGAGCTGATGCGAGTTAACGACAATGAGTCGGTGCAATGCCAGAATGCATTGTTTTCGAGGATTTGAAGTACTAGCTTGAAGATGATATCCTGGCCACCACTTGTTCGACAATCACGCCGTGGCTGATTGCACAGAGGTTGCTCGAAGGGGAAGCTCAACGTGACGCTCAAGGTCCTTTACCAGGTCCCACATCGTTTCAGTCTTCCACGGAACCCGCCTACGCTAATCACTTCACTCCGGCTCAGCTTCTGCAGGCAAGCAGTTGCCCATTGCCAACATTGCGCCAGGACGAAAAATTTCCTCAATCCAATCTCCCAGCACGTTTTCTCGAATCAAGTTTCCTGCTGCTGATAGCCTCTTCTGCTGTGTGGCTCAGTACGTCTACATCTGCTACTCCATCTTCGCGTTTGACACCGGCCTGATTGGCCCCGTCACCACGCCCAACTCCATCGAGGTCGACATCATCACCTGCCAGCAGATCTCCACGTTCCGCGAGGGCGACAGCATCTCCCTAGAGACCCTCGTCATCACCGGGGGGGGCGGCAAGTACTTCGGGGCACAGGGTGAGGCCCGCCAGCCCACCTGCCATTGGTTGGCCCATTTGACACAAGCCCCTTCTGTAGATTCTGTACTTGCTCGTTGAAACTTTCAGAGCAAAGGGCAGCAGGACGAGTAAGGAAAAGGGCTGCAGGATAATTGGTGGCACGCACGATCAGGAGATCAGTGATTTGGAATGTCCGAGATGCAATTGGTGGCACGCACGATCAGGAGATCAGTGATTTGGAATGTCCGAGATGCTCGGACACTGCTCGCGAGTGATCTCAGACAAGTTCCGGCTCAATCGAACACTGTCGTTGGCGCTCCTGTCCAGAAAGTGCTCGGCTCATTCGACTGTGGAGCCAACTGCGCTCACCCGTGCTCTTGAATAAGGCTCGTCTGACGGAAAGTCGCCAGCCGCTATCTGGTCTGATGGGCACCTTGATATTCCAACAGAAATCTTTTCAGTTACTCAGAAATCCAAGCTGATGAGGCTGGTCGCCTGCAGGCGTTATGCACCACGATGAGATCGGCGGCGTCTTCGAGGCGTACTACTACCTGCCCTACAACGTCACCGCCATCCCCAGGGCCTTGGTCTCAACCCCGACCAACGCCACCGGTTAAAAACTAAGTTTGTTAAAGCGAGCGAAGACAATCAAGATCAGAGGTGCCCACCTGACGTTCTCTTAAGCACATTGATCTTACTCATAGCGGCCGTTCGCATAAGAATCTCCCTTCTAGCGTCTAGCGTACCGGTCCAACGGAGTCCCTCTGGTCGTACAATAACTCCAACTGACGATCGATGTGAGTCAAGGTATTGCTGTCGGACTTCGACTACCGTTGTTGTTTGGATTTTGCTGATCATCGGATGAACGGTGGAGGTATGTGTTAGAAG
>DF237865.1:0-23938 GCA_000708835.1 Klebsormidium nitens | reverse complement strand
TCTAAATCGGAGTGAAAGTGCCGCTCTTTCACGCTCCGAGCAAAGGCATATGCTAGGGCTGGGACGAGATTGCCGGGGGTCGCTGTTCACTCAATGGGCCTGGTCCGGTATGATGCAGGTGCATACGAACCTAAGTCACAGATCCTGAAAAGATAGGGAAAATGTTAGCGACGCAATCAGAAGCTTGAACGAGCGAGCGGCTGATTATGGAGGAGCCTGTTTCATGCGAGACTTGCGCACAGAGGCAGCCCTGAGAAGAAACGTGCGAACAAGTGAATCAAGTAAAGCGCCAGTTTCGTCAGGCCAGGCGGTTTCGCAACGACCAAGCAAATAATCTAACTGTAAGCGCGGGGGAGAAAGGGCCAGTTGTGCCCAGACGGAATGCTCAAGTGCAGCCTCAATGTTCAACCACATCAACCGACGTGATAATGCATACTCAGGGCAGACAAGCAAAAAGTGTTCTTCGTCTTCAATGATGCTAAAATTGCACAGGGAACAGGCTTTCCGGGCCGATGTCGCCGCGTCTGCCGCACCGTGTTGGGTACGAGCGTTGAGACCGAAGCAACGAGAGCGCGAATAGAACTTGATCAGAGCTGATTTACGATCATCACAGAATAGGTAACGTTCAACGGATTTGCACGTCTTTGATCGAAGATAATGTTCACGCGCGGAAAGACCAGATTGCGGGACAGGGGGTTCGTGGAGAGCCTGCAACCATTCCTCGTTGTCTAATTCAGAGACTCGTCGATTGCATTCGCGTTTCAAAGCATAATCGGACTGAAGCAAAGGAGGAGGGAGGCCGGAAGTCCACCAGGATTCTAACCCCAATTCGACAAGGGTTTCGTAAGCTTCTTTGCACCAACAAGACGGAGTAGAGGTTGGGGGGAAAAGTGAGGTACATGAGGCATCCGACTGTGCGACTGCAAGAACGAAAACTCGTTTAGCAAGGCGATCATCGGGGAGGCGAAGAAGCCGAACAAGAAAGCGGAGTTTGGCAAGGCGCAGGTGCGATCGAACAGACAAGCATCCAAGATCGCCAGACACAGCTTCACGGATGATGTTAGAATCACCCGCCTTGCCAAGGATCTGACGTCCTGCAGAGGTCTGTGCTACCTCCAAGGACTCGAGCGCAGATGCACTAGGGGCCGACCAGATTTCGGATCCATAGAGAAGGCGAGACCGTGCAAAAAGACCCCACAGAGTGGACAAATGTCCAACAGTGAGTCCTTGATCAGGATTATCAGTAAACGAGTACAGGTGACCCATGCTATGGCGGCACTTTTCTATGTTCTTTCGGATTGCATTTAGCCAATTGCCGGATTTGTCGAATTCAATCCCAAGATACGTGTAAGAGACAACATCCTTGATTGTGCGACTGCCTAAGTTCCAAGAGCGATCTTTTAACGTCCGAGTTTCGCAGTGGCCAAGGCTTACAACTTTAGATTTGGTGGCAGAAACTGTAAACCGCCATCTACTAAAGTACTGTGTAGCAACATCCATCATCGCCTGCAGGTGCAGTTCCGAGTCAGCAATCAAAACAATGTCATCAGCAAAGAGAAGACAACCGATGCGGATTCCAAAGAAATCGATCCCCATGTTTACTGACTGCAATGCATCTACGAGGGGGGAAATAAGAAGCGAGAAAAGGAAGGGTGATAACACAGCACCTTGACGAGTGCCACCTTCAACAGGGAACCAGTCTGACAAACCGGAGTCAGTAAGCAGAGCCGAGGAGCAGTCAACATAAAGCGACTTGATTATACGGAACATTTTACCGTTGACATTGGCTTCGTGAAGTCGTCTCCACATTCCCTCTCGCCAAGAAGACGGGAAGGCAGATTCCAGATCGATGAAGCATAAAAACGTCGTGGCTTGTTTCAATTGCTTTCGGGCGTCAAGGATTTCGCGAAGGATATAGGCTTGTTCTAAGGGAGAACGACCTTTCCGAAAACCGGCTTGTTCGTCAGGGAACAGTTCGGTTTCATCTGCATAACAGTCTAGACGTGTGAGCATAACCTTCTCGAAAATTTTGGAGACGGCAGAAGTCAGTGAGATGGGGCGGTAAGAGGAGGGCAAAAGCATGTCGGCATCAAATGTCAGATGTCAGATGATGCCTCTGCCAGATCTGGCACCATTGAAGCATGAATTGTATACATGCATCATTTGAATCCCTTCATCAACGACTTGGTCTTTAATTAGGCGTGCTGGCACATCTTGTTCGATCTCAAGCAAGCAAGCAGGATATCAGCCATGTCTTTTGGCCCACCAAAAATTGACAAGATTAGACGTCAATGAGCTGTGACGCTTTACGCAGCAATTTGACCCGCCCTGGTCAATCAATCTCAAGAAGCATCCTCACAGCGTGCCGATCAGGCGCATAGTATGACTCATGCCGCGACTCTACCGAGAAGCCAAGTTTTTTGTAGAGCTGGAATGCAGCGGTTCGAGATGGATCGACATGGAGTGCAACGCTTGCTATTCGGCGACCCTTCAAGCGCTTGACTACAGCTTCGATAAGAGCAGATGCATACCCTTGCTGTCGGTATGCTTCGTGGACTGCATCAAGTAGAAAGACGACTTGTGACTTTCTTGAAAACATACGTTGTACATTATGAATGTACAAACAAGACCATCAACGAACGGCGTCAACCTTCATTCGACTTCTCGAAGGCGTCCATTCTCCCTTGAGTATTTCTTAGCGAGTCAACAGCCTGCTGGCCGCAAAGAAGCACCAGCTAAAGGTCCCTACGCAGCTTAGGTGTCAGAAGTTGCTGAGAGCCTTGCCTCTTGCCAAAATCGAGAACAGCCTGCTTGGCATCAAAAGGAGGATCCTAGAGTTTTCAGATGTGACTTTAGGTCTCAATCTTTGCCCCATGCACAGCAGGATCTACGATGTTTAAGCGAAGGTATTGAGGAGGGACAATATTCGTAAACGACCTTCATAACCATAGGACGCTTAAAGATGCAGACACAAGGTTGAACCTCTTCCAGCCCCTCCTGCTCTCTGATAGAAGTGCTGAACCGGCAGGAATGTGAAGAGACCTTCAGCCAAGTCACGCTTTTACATAAGAAAAGTTTTCGTGGCGAAACTGCCTCCCCTACAAAGCTGTCACACTCAAATCTTTCAGGCAAAGGATGCACTCAGAACTGGGCCTCAAAACGGAATGGCTTCATTGATACTTCTTATCATCAGAATATTCGCTACTCTCAGATAGCTCACCTGCTAGCTTGGTGATATTACCCACCAGTGAACTGGCAGTGAATATGATGTACCCGACCACTGGGGGGAGTGGTTCGCTTTCCCCAGCTTTGGTTACATCCGGAGGTTCCAGATTTGAATGGCTCTGCTTCGCTCTCACGAACATCAGAGTGGTCCCTCTCCGGTTGACTTCCTCCTTGAGATATGAGGACATAGACTCATGCTTTGGGAAGATGCGCTTTTCCAGGGCCGCTATTTCACTGATAACAGGGTCTAGAGAGCCCTTCTTCGGTGGTATGTACAGCTCAACATTCATCGCACTGCATTCTCGAGCTTTATCTAAAAGCAGATAGGTCAGGATGGAACAGGGCTGAAGTACAGTCTTACAGGAGCTGGCACTATTCTCCTTGACAAGAAGTGTCCTGAAAGCGCACAGTTACATAGTCTCCTGATCACTGGAGTCTCCTGATCACTGGTACTTTTTAGTGGTTTCTACTCAGTGAACCACCACCTGTCATCAAGCACTGAGCGTGCATTTGTAGACTTTTGCCTTTCGGCCTGGCGCGCGCTGTACTGGTGAAGGCAGTGCAAATCCCCGTTGCAACCTGCATTCGTCAAAGATTTTAGCCTACTCTGACGCTCTCACGACTTCAACAACGCAATAATCGCCAGGACAACCACTACTTATCTTGCTCTCGATAAGACCTGCCAATGCTTTTTTTACACAAATTGCGTGGACACAGCGGTGAGATCAAGAAGGAATCAGCATTTCAGCTCAGTACGGTAGCGCATGCTGTTCATGAGATGGGGGCTTATTGTCCTTCCCTTCCACCGACTGATCCTTTGCCAGAAGCAACCTCGCGATTCAGCCCTGTGTAGGGCCTGGTCCTGACTCAATAATCCTCCCTGCGCCCCACAAATGTTGCGCCTGCATGGCTAGTGATTGACAGAACTAGCAATAGTACTACTACTAGCATTCCAGCATTCCAGCTTCCAGCATTCCAGCATTCCTCTTTTGGCAAATTGCATCTGCAGCAGACCCTCCAGGTGGCGTTGTTTGGTAACGCTGCTGCAGTGGTGCTATGAGTGTTACCTTCAAGTTCGCTTGCCACATTTCTGGGCTTCGCGGCTTTCTGGTACAGCTTTATTAGGGTTTGCTCCTCATTTGGGAACTTTTGGGATATTTTCTCCACTTCGTTCCAAATCAAAATCTGTACCGTGTTGCTCTGCTGAGTTGCTGATTCCGTAAAAATTCCGCAATGGCGCCAGCAATGCAGCTGTGGTCGTCAACGGGCTCCTCCTCAGCTACCATAGCTGCCAATCATCTGCGCTGTGGCAGCACCGCTTTCACGAATGTAGGAACCACCGGGTGCAAGGAACAGGCTTCCGCAGCGCACTGTCTGCGGTCAACACCCAATCAACCCTTCCTTAGACAACAGAGAAGTTTAGGACCAAATCGGGACTGCATTCTGAGTCTGGCGTGCTTCGTGTATCAGTCTTACAAACAGAGGACGAGGCAGCGGTCAGTAATCAAAGCCTCTTCCAAAGGAGCGCACGAGACGGTTGCTACTGTGCCTCAGCCGCTTGCAGACACGTCTCCTTCATATGTAACTAAGCGCTCAATGCTGTCAGGGTTGGCTGCATTGGCAATCTGCATTAGCTGCGCGAAAGGCGCCACGGCAGCCACAGATGAGAAGCGTACAAACCTGTCAATTGAAGAGATCAAGGTGGGCACATCAAGAAGTGCTGCCGCTGTTTTCATGGGAAAGTAGCATTCAGTAGAAGGCCTTTTGAGAGTGTCCCAAACCATATCCTGGTCAAAGCCACAAGGCAAGTCGCACTGATGACAATGTCTGGTTAGTTGAGTATGAGGAGCCCTTCTCCCAGGCGAGTCTTGCGGGCTTTCGGTTAGTCGCTCTTTTTCCCCAAGGGTCAACGGCAAGATCTGCTGCGAAATAATTGAGTTTAATTGTAACAACCCTCTTTCTAGACCAGAGCCAGTGTTCTTGGCAATTAGAACAACCATGTCTTCACCAAGTCTAGTGTTGGATGCTTCACCAGGTTCTTTACTCGAGATGGTGGTCCGAACCTGCATATCTGTGACGAAGAGTTCCGAGTGTGCACTTTTGGAGCTTTGGAATCACTGCAGACCCCCCGATTTCAGCCAGGCAAAAGGCTAAAGGCTGCTGACCTGAGACATTGCTACTGCATTGAGAATCATCGCTTTAGTACACGTATCTTACCGGTAGTTGGGGCTCACAGGAGATTTGGGCCCTTAATCATGGGTGGTTACGGGCTGCTTATGAGCTGGTTACAATCTGGTTCAATGTCCTACCAGGATCAGGCGGTATTACCAGCCCCGAACAAGTTTAAAGCCCGGTTATCTGTCCAAATGCCTGAGCTCCAGTCTTATAACCAACCTGGTTAGCGGCCAACACTTCCTGTGGCTGTCAAATGTGTTTGCAGGATATCATTGAGCGGGACATGCTTGTCGGCCAGTACTTTGTGACCGGGGACCTCACGCGGCAGATCTACAATGACAACTGCAGGTGACCAATTTGAGGTTTTGACTCCCCCCTTTCAACCCAGCACTTGCACTTCAATCGACATTCTGCCGTGCGTCTTTGAGCGGTCTGATCTCCAACAGATGAAGGACGAATGATGTTCTTGGGTGCCACACGTGGACCCCAGTGGCCTTCCCATAATCAGGGGCGATTGTTTCCCATGCGTTTTCGTTCTACTGTGCGAAAGTTCTTTGTTGCAGGATGTCAACATCCGCTCGATTATCTGAAGCAGCCACAACCTCTTGAAATCGCTCTCGACCTCATGGTCCCTCCGACTCCGTTAAATTCTATGCATGCTTCTTCATAAAAGGCGATCCGTGGGTCCGCAGGAAATATCTCTGTCTAGCAAGACAGAGCCACGCTTTCGAGCAGCTTCGGGAACAGAAATCATCCTACACGTGCTCGTCTTAGTTGACCGCAAAATCCGGTTCGAATTTTGCAACGTAAAGTTGGGCTTCCCGTTTTTCTTCAGGTTCAAAGACCCTACCAATGACACAACGGGCGTTGACAAGTACCTCCAGGCGGTTGCGCTTCTCTTCGACCCCAAACTCTCGACTTTAGAATTGAAATCGATCAGAGTAACTAGTCCGAAGACCGTCGAAACCACCTGGGATCTACAGGGCTACCTCAAGTTTCCCTGGAAGCCAAAAGTTGGCACGTCGGGTGAGCAAACCATGGCAAGCTTAACGTCTATTATCCATCATTCCTGTCGTGTCTTTGCATGCTGGACTTCTCCTTATCTTCATCCGATGGACTAGAAAAACTCGATTTGGATCCCCGGCCACTGGCAACCAGATCGATGTTATTGGTTTCCAGAAGTGACAAATTTTGTTTTAACCCTGGGGATCGAAGGTGCTCATAAAGACTCTGGTTCTTCAAACTCCGTCGATCCGGCGGTGTGGCAGCCGCGCAAAGACGGGGCGTTGCGAAGCAGCATATCTGAGGCCGCCTTCTTCTTGCATCGCTTCTGCCAAATCAGTACCCTCCTAAAAGTCAACGCGAGATTTTGTCTGAAAAGGTTTTTCAAGAAACCATCGAGTCTCGATGCTGGTCTTTCAGTCTGTGTGCCATTCTCCTTTCAGAGACTCTAAACTTTCTGACTTTCCATGGGCCATCCGGTTTTCAGACCAATCGTGACCAATCGTGATTTATCCTCAAACCTGCAGGTTCGACCACGTACACTATGGACGACGACGGGCTCATCGTGCTGCATGATGAAAAGTGGACGATATCTCCATTCAGAGCGCTCCTAGACAGCTTCACGCCCACGGGAGGAGCTTCGTCCTGACCGCTTGACCGTTGAGTTTCCAACAGTCAATCGTATCATAGCGCATGATTCGAAGTAGATACGTTTCTTGGCAGATTCGAGCAGATTAAGATAAAAGCCTCATGGCCAAGTGCTGGCGCTTGGCTTTTAACAACGAGACGCAGAGAGTCGTGGAGTCAAGTCTGGGTCAAGTCTTCGCTACCCTGCTCATCGTTTCGAGTTGCATCAATCTGGCTGCATGCGTCTTGGTATTCAACAAAAGGGAGTGCATGAGTTCGGATACACACGCTGAATGATGGGCCGCGACCTTTGCTAGCTGAATATATGACTTTATATTTGTGATCTGCCGTCATGATTTGTGGCCCATGCTCCCTTGCAGCCATGCATGCATGATACGTTTGAAGATCAGGACTCAGCATCCCAGCAACTCAGGGCCCCGGGCCCCTAGCTGTTATACAATTGTGCACGCGTCTCCATGCAGGTATCATGCACATGCCAGCCGCCAAAGCGATCGATCCTATATAGAAATTTCGGCAGCGCACGGATTAAGCGAAACAATTTTCCACATGCACGTCCTTGCATGACGCGCGCACCAACTTAGCAGATGGTTCAAGAGTATGTTCAGCCAACACCGTGGACGGTGGAACGAGTCACGACATAGAGTCTGCTCGATTTGAAACGTCAAATAAAAATAACATGTTGTTTCGAGCCAATTGACTTAAGAGCGTTAACCTAGTCCAATAACTTATGCCGAGTCTTTCTGCTATTGATCCGTGCTCATGTAAGTGTCCACGCTAAGCCGGCAAGCGGCTCTCTTTCGTGCTGCGCTCGATCAAGGACGTGGCGCTCAGTCCGGTTCTCGACTACCAAACAACCATTTCAGAGACAATCTTGGATGGTTTTGCATTCGTGCGCCCATTTCCGTCCGCTATATATCCTACTGTCTCAACTCGCTCAACACCAGCCCCCGTGCCAAACTAATCTCTTTCCCTTCCTCCTTGCTTCGAGTTGGTGATTCCCAACCCCGACAGAGCTTCCTTCAACTCTAGTTACCTTCTCCGTTAGCGCCTCTCTCTCAACCACCCCAGACCTTCTCCCCTCATCCCGTTACCCCGTTCGTTGTCGAGAATCCCATCACGTGCAACCCCGCCGGGCGATTTCGCCCCGAAAGGCACGTCCATAACCAACTCGGTCTGCCAAACCGTCCGGAAACCGTCCGGAGGCTGCCCCGCGCAGCAGGGACGCTTACACGGCTCTCCTCGCTCGTCGAGCACCAAGTTTTTTGGGGTTAAGCACCGGGTTAACGGCGCCCAAAGGAGGGGTTTGGTGGTCACGTGGTGCCTGGCGTACGCCTCTGCGGTCGCTTGGGAGCCCACCCCGAGCAAGTACGTCTCCCACGCTTTCAGTGGAAGATCCGGGTTACGATTAACCTCGCCCATCATGTGGTTCTGCAGAAATCACGCATGGCTAGGTTTGGAATTGCCGAGAAGTAAATGAAAAGGGCTAAGAGATCAGCGAGGCTGAAGAGGGGATGAACACGAAACCCAGACCTTTCTTCCCTGCTCGTGCAACACCTTCCAGGTTGAAGGTTCTGAAGACAAGAAGCCGACTCAGGTCGAGACGCCCATAAGCACCGGGTTAGGACCGGATCACTTACCTCGTACGTTGTGAAACAACTTTAACATCACGATAATGGAACGAACTTCCTTTTCGAAACTGTCTACAAGTCCCGTCCTAAACCCGTTCAAAGCCAGGCGGCCGGAAAGAATCGGCGGCTCGGCTTACTTTACGATATTCACCCCTTCGGCAAGGAGCTACTTTCATTCATCTCGTCATGCCAAAAGGCCCAAACGCAAGGAAAAAGCTCACACATGAACATCGTCGACCCACCTGCGTGTTTAGGTAAACCAGTGGCCGGTCGCCTTTCCTTTGCCACTCCCCATATGACACGTCCTTCTTGTAGTGGTAGAAAAGCGAGAACCATGGTCCGCAGCTTCCCTTGTTGCCGTGCATCAGGCTCTGGTCTCCACTGTGGTCGAAGCTGTAGATCGAGGCCCACGGGAGGGGGCTCTCTGGCTGGAGATCTACCCCCCTGAATGTGAGGTAGTTGAGGTCTGCGGTGCGGCCAAACCTGGGGGTAAGAACTAAAACCTCACTTCTCTTTGATGTTTGATCCGAATTACGTAACCCTTTGAGGCGCTACCTAGATACTTCATTTTCCCGGTTTCTGATTTCATCGTTGGACAACTCCAAGCCGAGTCGATGAGTCTACTCCAAAGCAGCTCTATACTTTCCACAGGCACTGTCTCCTCTGATAAACGGGAGAGAAACGTCCCTGTCGAGTACTGCCACTTGTCTCCTTCCAAAAGGCTCATGTCGACCTGCAAAGGATAACTGAAGGCTATCTCGAGCTGTGTCATCGGATAGCCTCAGCTGCTGACGAGAAGATTCAGGTGATGAGTCTAGTGAGGCCCTTTCACTATCCATTTTCACCAGGATTTCAGCACATTGACTTGTCAGACAGGAGAATTAGTTCGTGTACAACTTGGATCGCCGGGCTCACTTGAGCTTGTTGAAGGACCGGTAGAAGGTCGTTGCTATTGGGTTGCGAGCTTCAAGATTGAATCTTGGGTAGCTCTCCTCGCTCTGCAAAAAACAGACAGGAGAACTTCCATCATGAGTCTTGAACCAGTCACACAACGTCTAACAAAAAAACTATCTCTGCCTCATGTCACTGTATCAATTTCTCGTCCTCACGCAAATATGTTTCTGTATTCAAGGTTTCCTCCTATAGAGTCATGCAGTCCCAGCAGCCGGCAACAGAACAGCTGTCTCAAGATCTGCAGTACTAACAGAGCATTGGGGGTCACCCTAAGCAGTGTTGGCAATGTCTGACTCCCTTATAAGAATTCCGAGTTGCTGGTCACTGGAAAACATACGCTGGTTGCCAATCGTTCTCTACAGACTTTGGAGGACCAAAGCGAAGTCCAAAATTCCAAATCATTTGGACACTTCAAATACAGCGTCCAATTGCATCTGCAGAGTTCCGAACGTCAATCTCAGCTCTTCAAACGTTCCTTTTGAGTTTCTTCTTTAGATCCCTTGATACTTCTGAGCTAAAATCCCCCAGTCGCTCAGAGATTGCCCTAGATGTTCACGTAAACAATGAATTCAAGAGATACTCTCAGAAGGAGGATTGATGATAGAAACGTTGAGGGTGGACTCAAGTCACCTCAAGGACAACAACAAGGTCACAGCACAGGCGCCCCTGGCCGTCATGTTGGAATTCGAAGAAGAGCTTGACCAGCCCGTTCCCCTTTCGGACGTCCACCTCTGGCTGCATGAAGATGGGGGCGCAGCGGGCCAGCCACGCCCGCTCCCTTTCCATTGCTGAGGCTCTCAATTCCAGGAGGATTTTGAGTCAGAGTCCTGCTCAATTCCATCAGAGGCGCAACTTTTACTTTCTAGGACAGTCTGACTAAGAATGTGAAGAAGTTTTTTGATTGGATTCTGCTTACGTGCTGGAAGCAGTCTGCGAAAGCACTAAAGTATGGCCCTAAGAAGCTGGATTCAACACAGCAACCCTGCCAGGAGCGCAGTTTGTCAGCCTATCTTGGTCTCACATGGGGAGGCGGGCTGGAATGCTGTAAGGAGAAGCATGTGCTGCTCACATCAGCCGAAATGGGTGACTGCCCTGTTGATGGTGGCGATCAGCAGTGGAGTATGAGCTTCAATTGCCAGCTTCCAGGAAATATGCAACTGCAGCTACGCAGCGTGGTTTTCAGAGGTGATTTTGTTCTATCGGCATTGCTGCGATGGTGTTGTTGCTGAATGCCCCAGAAATACAGCTTTGATTGATGCACTGTGCAGAGAGGCAGAAGGACATCCAACCACATGCATAAAGAGCAGTCGGCTCCATGCAGAGGCGACCAGCTGCTCTCGAACCTCTAGCTGGGCGAAGATTGTGAGCTGCAAAGCCTGCATCGCACGTCTGCGCGCGCATAGCTCGGTTTAAAGTTTGCAGCTCAACCGTTCCGCTCCATTTACACATAAGCAGCGGAACCCAATTCCGCCGGATCGAACCCTCATGCTGGCATTTTGTTCGCGCCGGGAAGTCAACGCACTCGGCTACGGTAGTTAGGTATTACTTTCTTTGCGGAGACCGATATGGGCCAAGTACACCTAATTTCTTGTATAAATCAAACAAGAGGAGCTAAATGTTTTGATAGCAAACACAATCTAGACTATCTTATTGGAGGAACCAACGGAAGCACGGCAACACGAGACATCCTGCCTAACGTCCGCTAGAAATTCTGTGATACATGCTAGATCCGTTCATTTTTCATTGAAAAGCATTATATTGACCGACAGCAATACTGGCACCATTAGCGGGGCCTTATGCAAAATGACCTCAACTTAGATGGGTTAAAGCGATGCTCATTGTGCATCAAGCCTGATACAAGTTCTCAAGCAAAACCACGACCTGTGATTTGGAGGGCATTCTGGCTAGCTTTTACGAATCGAGACGTGCAGTCTGGAGGGCCTCTTGGCAAGCGAGGATATGCTCCTGCAGGAGCTAGGGCCATGCGGCTGTACTAGGCTACCGAATCACCCGCTCGGCACCACGCTTCCTTTTTGAAGAAGATACTGTTCTAGGCTGAGAAGATTCTTTTCCGTCTGTACCCATGCCTCCGGCCGTGGCATAAGGATGGCGAGAAACCCCTCCGTTGCGGCCTGCAAGGATACTCGAGAGCGATCGTCCTCGCTTTCTCGAGAAGGGTCGGTAAGAGGTGTAAACTGAAGAAATCCCACAGATTCGATGCAGTTTCAAAGTAACACTGGTCATCGGTGAAGTGCCGGGATCCAAGTTGGGACACAAACCTCTCAGGAGAAGTCCCAAGAAGAGAATATGGGGTACGCAGGGCCCTAATGAAAGAAAAGCACCACTTTTCTGCTTCGCTTTTCCAAATGGGGTTTCATTGGACTTCTTATGTGTGTTGGACGTCAAGGTCGAAGTTATGGCACGAGATACACAAGTTTTCCCCCGTGGACTTCGAATGCTATATGAAGCGCAACCGAGTGATTGCGCTAAAAAGGGCAGTCCCGAGACCTGAGAAAGACGCACCTTATCTTGCAAGAGCTTGGAATCTTCCGCCAACCTAGAGTTTTTTTCTAGCAGAACCCCTTGCAAGCCGTACCTGGAAAAGAACAAGTAATAACGTTAATATTCGAATGTAAAAACGGAGGATCACAAGACGTTCCGCTAGCGAAATTATTTCCCGCGAGATGCATCCACTCGTTCGGAAGAGCTTACTAGAACACGGCGTTTCAGCAGCGTCTCAACAAACGATTGCGCACCTGGACTGTTTCTAAGAAATTGAAGCAGATATTGGCAAGATGAAGTGCAGGTCGCACGTAAACATTCCACCATGGCCAGAATGTCTTATCATCATCTGGAAACAGGCGGGTCTATTCGGCACAGAATCTTGGATCTTCAGATGCAGTCGAGCTTTCCGATCAAACTTCCTCGTTATTAGAACGTTTCTTGCCTACCTTAAGTTTCGACCGAAGGAAGCAACGGACAGCAAGCTCACCGGACGTTGAACACCATGCCATCGTCCATCACCACCTTGCAGAGATGCGAGTTTGCTTGAAGAGGCTGAGCATTCTGCAAGGAGGCAGAATTACATTGCATGCTGGCTGGTTCGAGTTTTGGCACGAGGAGCGTTCAGGTCGATTTGGAGCTTCGTGCAGCAACACAGTTCTCAAGCTGTTGCTGTGGGAGGACTGTAGAAGGGGGACGGCATCCTTCAGGTCCATTAGGCAACAAATCATCTGCTCGTGCGCTGGGTAAGCTGAACCAACGAACCAGACGCCAATCTTCGACTTGATTATAAGTCCGTCAACGCAGCTACTGCATTCAGAGCGTCCCCGACGACATCAAAAGCTTTATATTCAAGAACATCAGAGTCGCGCGCGGAGTAGGGCCAGGAACACCGATGACAAACAAGCTTCTTACCCGTTTTAGCTTCCCTTTCATGTCTTCATGGCCTTTCCCGTCCTTCTTCAAGTTGAAGTCAACTCTTTGAATATTCCGGCCCGGCTGCAAAGCAGGGTGGGACGGTGCGAGCCCGACGATGCATAGACTGCACATGTATTGAGCAAATTGGTCGGTGACACTGTTAGCGCACTTGTCGAGAGACTTTTCCATCGCACCTGATTCATGGGTCTGACTTTAAGACCTTACAGATTTGTCCTTTGCGCTCGGAGTATTGCAGCAGCTATGAATCAAAACTAATGCTCTTCATGTAATTGTTAACAGGTTAATGAGAGGTTTGGAGCATCGTCATACTTACCCGTTTGGATGCCTGTAGATATATTGATCATGCCCTTGGATACCATTTACATCTGCATGAAAGAAGCTGGCAGCTTAGTTACTCCCATTGGTCAGAACATAAATTAGACATATCAAGTAGTGTCTCCAGCTTGGAACAAGGCAGAAGGTCCCTTCATGCCCCAAATCCTTGAAGTGTTTTCCTAAGAAGGACCATAGTGAAATGTTCAAGTCCCCACCAGCATATCAATGCACGGAGACCAGAAGGCATTCCCTTCTCTGGCGATTCCCCCAATCCAAACCAGGATGGGGAAGTGTGTTGTAATTCACCTAGTGCAAAGTACTGCGTGAAGTTTCGTTGGACAGCAGGAACTGGCCTTTCTGGAAGGTTCTTCACATCTTCAGCCAAGTAAGCGGCACTGTCATAGTCATCTTCCTGCTGTTCCAAGCCCGCACTCCCAGGCTCCATCGAAGCAACTTGCCAAAAGTGGTATAGATAGTTGTACCACCTTTTTGTGAGTCTGTTGGGGTTAGATGCTCGATGAATTTAAGTGCGGTCAGTGGAGAAGGCAAGTTTTGGCACAAAGTCTCTGCCGCCCTCTAGAGACTATTTCTTATGCAACTTCACGTCAGCTCTGTGATGAAGCTTGATTTTGCTTCTGCTGCAAGCGCGAGAGATGCGCAGGCAGTGCTTTATCTTCTTTCCACTTTCAGGTCCTGTTCTCAGTCTCCCAATGATCAGAAACCCAAATGCTCAAGCACAGCGTCACAGTCACTGTTTTCAGTTTCCAATTGCCTGCGAGCATCCAAGGGCGCCCTGGATTCAGATAAGAAGATAGTTATGCAGCATTGCCTGCAGTCTCCCTGACAGGCTGCTGAACCTGACCTGGCAGTGGCAATATTAGAATCAATGTAGGCTTCTTCCTCTCACTTTGACATGATGATGTCCCTAGCTGTGAAAGCGCTCTTCCATGCCACTCCAGCTACTCCTGTTGGCTTGGCTTCGTGTCTTAGGAGGCCATATCCGTGATTCTGGAACGCATAAGGGGAGGGCCTCACCAGCATATGCAGTCAATCATGTAATTGTCGCAGGACGAGCATTCATATATTTCTAGTGCGCGTGCCAGACTACAAACGTCCCACCAGTTCTGAATTGGGCCTGCTATATAAGTGGATGATGACGCGCATATAATACTCTGTGACAGCATTCCATAGTCTGATCCAGCTTCAGCCCTGATTCAATGAATTTATGGGCGTGACTGCTGGCAGCTTTTGCTGTTGAAACACCCCAGTGCAAGAGCTAGCTGGCACCGCATTGAGCGGCACACAGAAATGGAGGGGAACGAGCGGGCTACCCAGCAGGTGGCAAGGCTGGGAGACGCTTTGGTTGGCGGAAGCAAGCGCAATGAAGCCCCAAGGCAAGTGTGGAGGCGGGATAATGACAGGGGCTTGAGCGCAAGTTCTGCAACCACAAGCCAGAGTGCTACAAAAGCTGGAAAAGTTAGAAAGGTAAGGTGCTTCTGTAATGCAAGCGCTCCTGCTACATTTCAGTTGCTCTCTTAGTGCACTCCTTGCGGTTTGAAATTCTAAAGTACGAAGGCTTTCTTGTTGCCTGTTTCTTGACAGTCAGGCTACATCCTTCTTCCCTTCAAGAATTGCTTGGTGGCAGGATCATTGTATTTTCTCTTTCTTGGTAATGGTCAATCTGTGCCCTCCCCATGCCACAGTACATGCTGGGCACAAACCTCGAAATGATCTTGGGTTTGATAAGAAGCGTAGAAAATACATTGTCAGTTTGTTGTTTGTGCACCATCTCACAGTTGAGCACCTCTTTCCTGCCTTTCCCGATTTTCCAACTGGTTCTCATACCAGATTCACGGAACTTTCCTTGAGTACAGGAATGTGATTCTTAGAAATCCCATAGGTTGACTTTCAATGGAGCACTCCTCTTGATGAAATTTGTCGGCAGACTCTGAAAGTGTGCTGTTGGGAGTGGCCAGTTGATGAAGTGAGGGCCTCTTGTGACAACATTGTGAAGCAACTAAAAAACGAGCTGTTGCATTGTTTAGAGAACATATAAAGTGTGGACATCTCAGCGCACAGTGTAATGGAAGGGCTCAGCATCTTGCATTCAGCTAGCGTCCTGGTCGTTCGAGTAACTGCTTGGCAGCCTGGGTCGTGTGAGGGGCTGGGTCCGCAGAGGTCTAATCTGCAGGCAGAGATCTAAATCTGTTGAGTCAAAATGGAAAGAAAGACTTGCAGCAGGCACAAGAGGACGCTTTCACCTCCTTCAGTGTACCCACTGCATTGAAGTCATTGCAGTATGTCATCTGTTCAGTGGTCCAGCTTGAAGGTCCAAGGTCCAAAACTGGGTCGCAGCTGAAACGCCAAAGAATCTCAGCATGTGATTTTCTGCCCCTTATGGCGGGTAGTGGTTGAAACAAGCGGGAACTTGAGATGGTTCGAACGAATCAAGAGAAAAGGGTGCGCAAACAGAAAGGGCAAAACATTACATTACTAACTGCAGGACCAGCCATGGTGCACCCGCTGCGGCGAGGAAGACCACGTGCGCTCCGAGTGCCCCAACATCGGGCGCCCCTGCCCCATCTGCTTCGGAACGCGCCCGGGGCCCTGTCGGGTGGTCATGACCCGAACGAAGCGCATCAACCAGTTTGCAAACAAGGGCGAGGCGGACGCCGCGAAAGAGCTGTTCGGGGTCATCGAGCGGGATCTGCACAAACCGAACGTGGTCACGTATACTGCGTTGCTGAAGGGGCTGATGAACGCGGGGCGGGGGGGGGAGATCAAGGAGGTTCTGCGGGTGATGAAGGAAGGTGGGGCGGCGCCGGACAGTTTAACGTACAACACACTTGTGAACGGGTGCGTCGAAGCCGGCCGGATGGAAGAAGCGATGGCGATCGTTGAGGAGATGCAGGCGGGGGGGTGCGCGCCAACCGCGGCGACGTTCAACACTCTGATGAAGGGGTTTGCAAAAGCAGGGAAGGGTCAGGATGCCGTGCAGCTCCTCGTGCGGATGGTCAAGGAGGCCGGGGTTAAGCCTAACCTAACGACGTTTAACACGCTGATCAACGCGTGGTGCCGGGAGGGGAGGATTGAGGAGGCGTGGCGGGCGCTCGAGGCGATGAAAAGCGTGGGGCTGAAGCCGGATGCGATGACGTATAACACCTTGATACGGGGGTACGCCGAACTAGAAAGGCTGGACTCGGCGGAAGCGGTGCTTCGGGAGATGCTCGACGCGTGCGTCGAACCAACAGAGGCGAGGATGGGCTCGACTTCTTAGCTCCTGAGTCACCTGCTATTTGAAAGAGAAAAAGAGTCCCTGGATGCGAATCCCACCCCTCTCTGATCAACGCCATTTTTCATCGATTAGCACGACCTCCTAGGACCTTTCAGCACATGGGGGAGTAATCCCACACCACTCGCACCAATATAGATCATCATCCGTCATCACACGTCACCACGGCGCTCATCCTGACGTCAGCGTCTGCAGGTCACGTATGGCACGCTGATGAACGGCTACTGCAACCAGGGCGACCTGCGGCGCAGCTTGGGGCTGCTGGAGGACATGCGTGTGCGCAAGATCGCGCCGAATGCGATCATCTACAACACGCTGCTCAAGGGCTACGCACGCAAGGCCGACATTGAGGGGCTCAAGCGGGTGCGTGACACAGTTTGACCTAAGTTCATTCCTCCGGTTCCGCTCTCGTTCAACCTATTGACATGTCCAAGGCACTCGTTTCTACTTGGGTCGAAGGATTTCCTGTCAAGCTGGAAAGTGTTCACGTTTTCAGGGGCAAGGCTGACATCGAGGAAGCGAAGGCCGTGCGCACTGCTCGTGTGAGTTTTTCTCATTTGTGGCAAGCCCCGAAGCCTGAATTCATGTGCTCGGTTGAACCTAAGGAATAGACTGGCAAGCATTGAGCGATGGCCACAATTGGGAAGTCCATCAGGGGTGGGCACGACCTCCGAACTGGTTTTTCTTTCTCTCGGCATCCTGGGCACAATGCTTGTTCTTCCTGACTCGTATATGAAAGTCTTCCTGACTCGTAAATGAAGGCATTGGGAATGTTTGCCTGGCTGATGGAGGTAGACGAAGCTATGTCCCACGAGGGCGGACAGCAAGGCCCCAAACAAAAACCTCCTTTTCAATGATTGGTAACCTTCAAATCTTGAAGCTCCGAAGCGCGCGGCCTTCCTTTCGTACATCCGCCAGAGTCTTTTCTAGCTCTTGATCGTAACGCCTCTCCCGCTCCATGTTGCCATCTCCACTTTCCTCCCTTGATTTGTATAGAAAGCCAGTCAAATTTTCTTGTAAAAGCCAGCGTCAGCATTCTATCCCCCCTGCCGCAGGTTTAATTGTTCGGCCTGCGATTGTATTCTGTTGCTAAGACGCTCCCTCAGAAACCAGCCCTTACATCGGCTGCGAAGTCCTCTCTAGTCCGTGCTCTGCGCTCCGTTCTTACTCTCTTTTCGCAGGTGCTCATGGACCTGGTTCTTTCAGGCCCGCAGCCTGACCTTCTGTGTACCACTTTCCCATGTTCCCCTCTTAACCCTTGCCCAAAACCCGTCTCAAGTCGACTCTCCTTCAAAGGCCGACCACCCTGATGTCCAACCCTAAACATCCCCTTAACATCCCCCTCTCTTCTCCGGTGCTCTTGGACATCTCGCCTGTGACCTGCAGCCTGTCCACCCGCAAAAAAGTATATTATTCAGTACGATTTATCTAGACTGAGATATACTTCAAAGCGATTGCTAAACTCCTCGTTACCCCGTTGTTCGCAGGTGCTCCCGGACATGGTCGTCTCGGGCCTGCACCCCGACCTGCTGTCTTACGCCACTGATGAAACCCTCTGATTCCTACCAAGCCTATAGTCCCTCTCGGCCTTTCTTTAAACCACACTCTAAACCTCCCATAACCCGTTTCTCTGCAGGTGCTCCTGGACATGGTCGTATCTGGCCTGCAGCCCGACCTGCTGTCATACTCCATCGCAATGAACGCCATGTGTGACGCGGGGGACGTCGACGGGGCGCGTCAGATCCTGGCCAGCATGCTCGCCTCCGGGGTCGCGCCCGACATGCGCGTCTACAGCACCCTAGCAAAAGGTACGTCTTCCGCGCAAAGTCTTTATACGTTCGGAGAAGACCTTCTCTGTCCGGCCCCCTGCCAAAGTGCATGATGTTGAGATGCAAGACGCTGCCAGGCCGTCGGATAGAGATGTTGGTGGAACAACTAGTAGTGGGTCGGATCTGGACGAATCAAACATGCGTGCCTGTTAGGGTTGTTGGAGCCGGGCTGGGTGCAGCATCGGAACGCAGATGTGGTGGGTGCTTGCGTCTCGTTTCCTTGTGGCATGACGGAACCAGTATTCGAAGGTCCTGCCTGATTCAGTCGGCAGCCATGGTGCCCTGTGGGGTTGCGCTTAACTCTCAAATACATGCAGGATTTTGGCAAAGTGTGTGACTTTTCTCCCGTTATATCTGGGATGATGCGGGCGCTCGTGTTTTATTTCTGACTGTCGTTGGTTCGCAAAAGCTTCTCAGGAGAGATTGCGAGCCGGCAGGCGTTTGAGCGATCAAGTAAGACGCCCATTGTCTCCATCTGCTTCAGCATGGCCAAGTGCCGACTTTTCATCTGTTGCGTTGTAGTGCAATGGCTCGCTCGATTCTCCAGGACAGCCTTTCACCCGCCAAAGAAACAAGCTGAGAGTGCGTTCGCATCTTCCCTTTCCAGGTTACATGCGCTCCCGGCAACCCGAGAAGGCGGAGGCGACCCTAGACGAGATGCTCTCTCGGGGTCTGCAACCGAACGTCATTTTTTTCGCCACCATAGTGACCGGTTGGTGCATCACCGGGCAGATGGACCGGGCCCTGAAAGTGCTCGACAAAATGCGCGAGACGGGCGTAAAACCGTCGCCCGACATTTTCGCGATCCTGATACGGGGGTACATCCAGGCGGAGCTGCCGAAGGAGGCGCAGAAAGTGCTGGACGTAATGGAGCGGGAAGGGTTAGAGGTGGATAACAACTGCTACGAGCTGCTAACCAGTGGGTTGATCCGGTTGGGTTACCCACACGACGCGCGGAAGGTGGCCGAGCGGGCGCGACGGAGGTACGGCCCGGGGGGCAGCGAGAACGGGGCGGGGCCTGCGCGAGCGCCCGTGAGCACTAGTCGAAACGTCAGCCGCGCATCGGCTGCGAACGTGGTCACACCCTCAGTATTAGCCCTTGGGGGGCGTCGATCTGGTAGTCTTCCACTATTCCTGGGCTGCCCGAAAACGAGTGCAGCCCGCACGCGTGTTGGTCCCCAAGTCCCGAGCACATTCGCTCGGTTAGATGTAAAAAGGCTCTGTAGAAATCAAGCGGCCCAGAGGTGCCCTGTACGAGTGTTCAGCTTAGACAGGCCAGTTGGCGTACCTAGTCGTCTACCATCGTCGCAAGGTTTAGCCAGAACGCGGCCAATGGTTGCAAGGACATTCGCCTTCGGGTGAGCGTTGACGAAACTGGCCATCCTCTGGTGTACTCTAGTCGGAAGCTTGTCGTAGATTCGTTGGAAGCATGGTGCCATCCGCATTTGTGTTGGTCACAACCTGCCTAATTCTTGGTGACAAGAAATCTCCAGAGCGGCAGCCAGAGAGGTTCCTTGTCAACACCCGCGGTGATCAAAGATGACCCGATCTGATTGGACTAAAGGTCAGTGTACACATTATTCTGTGAACGTCAAACCCTGTACATCATGCAAGCCATCATCAGTGACGGTCCTTTGGGACATGCTGCAAGGATGCGCCGCTGCCGCCCTAGCTATAAACATCTGCATGCAATTAGGAGGCCGGCTCAGCCCGCCCCGGCTGCTTGAATCGTTTGCCGTGCGTACGGTATATACAACGTGGCCGGCCGCGGCCTCGATCACGCATATGGTGTACTGATAAGCCGTATGCACATGAGTGTGCATACCAAGTTTCGCGCATCATAATTGACATGGTCAATAGTCACATGAGCGATATCACATGTGTGGCGGCGGCAGCGCTGATATATGCAGACCGACCTATGGGTCTCTGCTATAGCCTAGCTGATCGATTTTAGTGCAACCATGTGTCGGACGCGCCATGCACGCGTATACTATATATGAAGCGCTTGCGCACGACAGTGGTCATAACATTCTTGGAGACGTCGTCTTGTAGTAAGTAAATGGTCGGCCGAGACAATTCAGTCGATCGACATTCTACAATTATTATGTAATATGCAAACGGAATCATTTGATCGGAATGATAGTCCGACGGTGCCGAACAGAGCTTACGTGCGAGCCTCAAGGTCGCAGTAAGCTCGCGATGGGCCTTGTTTGCTCGCTGCATGATCACCACACCTAGCTGTCGACCACAACTGCATATCCTGCATGCCCATTCGAGCGAGGACAGAAGCGATTGACGGGCCCGAGGCCCAGCTGTCGCCCGGGCCGCGAAGCAAATGCCGGCCATGGTGCTTCCAAAGCCTGATGATTTGTCAGGCAACAATCATGCTCGACCAGTGTAATGATCTCGTCGAATCGTCGCTAAGTGATTGTCACGACGACTAGCTTGCAATAGAGGTATCTTGATCCTTTTTGACCTTCCGTCCTCCCCAAGCCAAAACGCGGGGTCAAAAATATTCATAAAACGACCCGTTTATGCCAGCCTTTTAGACTAATATCGACTATAGACAAAACCTTGAGACCTCACTGATTCCCTGCCGGAGGCCCGCCGACTTTCCTATCCGAATCGTTCCAACCGCGGACCCAGGCCTTGCCTGGCTCCGTCCTAGTTGCCGGGTCCGCTTTCGCTTCCAGGTCCTTGCGAACGTACTTACACAGCGACTCGAAGACCTGTCATTTGACCACATGGGCATAGTAAGATCCTCAGCAAGGTGGAGAAACCGTGCTGTCGGGAAAATGACTCTCAACAACCTTGACATTTCTTTCCCAAAGTAAAAACGGCAAGTCGCTTGACTAGCGAGTAGCGTGACTTCCACAACGACTAAAAATCCCAACAAATCGATCAACTCCATTATCAGGAGAATGGGACTCCGGGCACATCCATAATTGACTTTACAAGATTGGTGGTTACAGATGCAAAAACGAACCGCGTACTCATCGAAAACCTACTCACCGGGTTGGTTTTGAGGTCGGCGGGCGCTTCCGCCTGTTCGGTGAGCCACTTCCAAAGATCGGGATTCTCCTGCAAAACAAAGCATAACTCACTGTTCAAATCGGACCCACAAACTTTACGACCTGCTAGCCTTACTGCATCATGTCACAAACTCAAAATGGAAAAACCATCTCTTATCGAGGTTGTCCGGAGGCAATATGGGTCCTTCGCATGACAAGCGTGATCCGATGCGCCTTTTCAGACCCGCTTGGGCAGCTCGACACTGAGCAAATAAGTTGAACTTGCACTCAAATCTGGGACTTCTGCTGACTAGGAACAATCGAAATCTCGCTTCAATTGTGTATAGTCGTTCGTCTGAACTCCAAAAGATGATAATTGCAGTGCTGCTCTGCATTCGTAAACCACATGATTGTCAGGCAGAGAGCCAAGTTCTGCTTTTGTCTTCGAAAGTTTTCTGAAGTCACTGCATTGAACTCAATCTCTTCAGCTGAGGACTTGCTTCTCGTGCGTTGGACGCAACAGCCAAAGGATAACCTTTGACATAAGACACGAAGCTACGGAGTTCTCAGTCGCTTGATCTGGGGGCTGTTTTGTAAGCTACGAAATTGTCAACCAGAGGTCTAGGGTTGCTTTGCAGGTGACGCCTCACAGTCAAATGTGAAGGCGACTAAAGAAAGGTCTCTAGAAGGTCAATAGGTGAAAGGTTGGCAACCAACACGGTAAGATCCAATAGAAGTCTCTCTACTAACCACTAAAAGCAACGCAGAGCAGCAGCCAACCGACCATATCGGGAAAACAAACAGTAGGACATACTTAAAAATGGGTGAAAGTCGTGGCACTCACCTCGTCCAGTATTTGCGTGTAGTGATCCATTGCCTGCCCGTCCATCCGCGGCACGTTTTCGGAGGCCCATTTCCCGATTAACAGGTCCAGTTCGAGCAGTCCACGCTGCCGTGAGCGATACAATATCTTGTTGATGCTCCGCCGCTTCTCTTCCAACTCTGCCGCAGAGGCGCTGCCACCGCCGCTAGTTGTGGCGTCAGATTGTGGGTTGCTCGTATGGAACGATGACCTGCGGTCAATGAGATAACAGCTCAGGGGAGACGATAGACTTGAGCTATCTGTATGATAGTTGAAGTAATTATCCCCCCATTTGTTGGAAAAGCCAATCAAAGTCTGACTCTTTAGTCTGTCAAAAATTAGGATAGCCATTCCTCCAATAGATTTACTTGGGGGTCTACTCGATCATTTGGCATCGTGCTCAATGGTGCTTGAAAGAAACGAGGTTCTCGATGGAGTGGTGCGGTTTCTGTTGGCTCCAAAAGTACCTGCAAACCGCCTTCCTAATCAAGTTTGTGACACACCCTGTGAGGAGGATAGGTGGACTGCTTCATCAATGCATAACTTGCAAACGAAGTAAAGTTTCATAGCAGAGGTGCGCTCTGGCAAGAAGATGGATATCTGACAGCTATCTCGGGAGAAAACTTCGACCATATCAGCGCCAGCGAAACTGCACACACACCTAGGAGCACAGATGCATAGACCCCACTAAAGAACTTCTCTTGAGGATTCGCTGAGTTTGATATCAATCATTGACAAGAGTAGAGAGAGCTTCCCTCTTGCAATCCTTTGAAGACGACACAAGCTGCATGCCCCTGAAGAAGTGTTGACGCTTAAAAGCAGACTGCCAAACCCATTGTTCGCAATCACCGGACCGCACCTGAAGGCAAAGCCTGCTTCTGAAAGCCGCAGGGTCCTGCCTTCGTCCGATTGCTGAGAAATTCTGCAGTCTGCGGTGAGTGTTTGTGAATCAACGATGTCGAAGGCCCCAGAGGTTGCTTGAAAAACCTGACCAGCACGGGCGCAGAAACCAGCTCGCAAGCTACCTCTGACCAGCGCGAGGGCCATGGCGCGTCTCCGAATTCGACAAAGCAAAGATCCCCACAGCTTGGAATGGCCAGGCAATCGAGCTAGCAGGCGCCCTTCATCTGTAGGCGCCCTTCTTCTCTATTGTAACTCGTCAACAAAGATGTTGCAGGGGCTGTGCTAGCCCATGCTGCAGTGGCGACGTGGCACGTCCGATCAGTTCAGCACTTTTGTTGAGACCTAGGTTGAGCCGAAACTAGTGTAGTGGTCTTTCACGAGGGGCAATTACAAGGTTACAAGGTTACTCTGCTACTTCCGTCAGCGGGTTTCAGTTATCCTCCAGCGTAGCCAGGCTAGGGCAGTTCACCATAGAGCGGCCCGCGCGATCGAGAGGTCGGTAGGGCTCAGAGCCGAGGTAGTCCAGGACGGCCGAGTTCGCACTGCAGACTTGCACACTTTGTCTAGGGTAGGAGGATCCTAGACCGAGACCGGACTCTTATATCTTCGGACTGTTGGCGTTGCCGACCCATTTATACCGGGCTCGTGTGTGT
>DF237866.1:3120-14019 GCA_000708835.1 Klebsormidium nitens | reverse complement strand
TCCACCCCCCTCCTATAGCGAAAAAAGCGGTGTCTCAAATCCTGAAATACTTTTGAAACTTGCGCTCCATCTGCGCATCGTCACAAGGCTGCTGTTGCTTACAAACCAGGCTAAGATGTTGGTTGTATGGTTGTTGTCAAGGTGTTGAGGGATTCTCGCTGCACGGTGAGTACTGTCTTTTTCTCTGCACAACTATAGCATGGACTACGCACCTTTGGACGAAATTTGGGCCTCAACCAAGAGCGAAGAACCACCACTCAAAAGCAGGGGGCGCAGACATGGAGGTTCTAAAGCCGAAGATGAATTCTCAAAACGTCGCAACAGCAACATAAGAGTCCCACCACCATATCCAGAGTACGGTTCCGCTTATGAGTATGCACCATACCAGGTGTCGGCTCCCATGCACCCGGCCTATGCATACAACCGATTCCATGGAGACCATCTGGGAACACCCGCCATGCAGTCATTCTGCCCGCACTGTCATAATCATTTCAAACGGGGGTATTCGGCGGACAATGAGATGCAGAGGATGACAATGTACCTGACTTTCGGGATCTTTTTCCTGCTGTTATTCGATATTGGCACCCGATTGTCCCACAGACGGTAGGTGACAGTATCAAAAATAGTCTCCATCCTCATCGTTGTCTGAGTCCATATGGAGTGCGGAGAGCAGGTCCCCATTGTTCTGCAGTGGCTTTGCTCTGCTAAGCTTGTATGTGTTGTTCTTCACGGGCTGCGAGGACTGTATAGCACGCATAGCCTTCCTTTCCAATGCGGCCTCCAGTACGGAGTCACTCGCTGCTTGCCCGCACAGAGTCTCGTTCTGGGGCAGGTACGGCTTCGTCTTTGAGATCTTTGCTTTGGAGTCGCTGCCGAGCTCCCCGGGCCACTGTGTTGTTCCTGGGCGCAGAGTCCGTTCCATCTCTACGATCTGATGAGGGAACAGCATGTTCTGAGGCAATAAGAACTCCAGCCCCGAGCGGAATTCCTCGATGCTCAGCTGTCCGCCAAAGACCTTGAGGCTCGTCTTTGGCGGTGCTGCCTTGATACCCATGTTGGCCATTCCAAGACCGCCAATAATCTTGGATCTCAGCAGGGCCAGCAGAGTGCACGCCTGCGTGTTGCCGCTCGACTCGAGGACGTACCGCTTCGCGCACGAGAAGGAACAGAAATTGCCGTAGCCATAAAAGACGTTTCGTTTCGAGTCGTAGATGTGCGGTATAGGCACCGGGATGGTCTCGAACGGCTGCGAACAGTTCCAGCACCAGACTGCCGTAGTCAGGGGCCATGCGGGCGGCTCCATTGCAAGTGGCAGTTTCTGTTGTCCTCTATGTTTGAATCGCCCTAAGCCTCGGAGTGTGTGTGTGGTGCTGTCAAAAAAGCTGCATCTACTTGCAAGCACCGATGGCAGCCATGGACCCGTTTGGCCGTGCACGCTCGATCAACGAGGTCAGCACCGTGGGAGCTTCTGATTTTGGCCCTGGGTATGCTCCAGCCCTTGACCCCTTACCATGCGCTTCCCCAATCAGCAAAGTCCCCGTAGAGGTTGCAGCTGCCTTGCGTGAATTGAAGCTCTGTGCCAACCGAGTGAATGTCATGTTCTTTGACAAGCGCAACGTCGAGTACATCCAGAGGGAGCTCCAGAGGATTGTGAGGGCAGAGACGAAGCAGACTATCGACAAACAGGACGAGCAAGCACTCCGGATAATCATGCGCGGCGTATACTTGGAGTACTCTGTCAACAGTGATGCGAATGTTGAAGGGCAGGTGGCAGACCTCGATCGGAAGGTCCTCAGCATCATTGTCCCGCAGGTCCTCTCGGGGATTGCTATGCGAGTGAAATATCTGACAGACATTGCACGTCTGCCTCGGCCGCTCGCCAGAGGTCAGAACACGAGTGTCGTTGGCTCTCGATCTTACGGTTGACTGTTTGCTTTGAAGTCGAGAGAGCTTTCCAATGGATTCCGAGTCCAATGTCCGGATTCTCTGCAAGGAGCTGCTCGACCTGGCGCAGCGAGTCGGCGTCCCGCTGTGCGGCCGTGGCTCTCTGCCCTTGTCCCACCTTGGCCACTCTGCGCTCCTCTTGATAAGCCATCAGCTCGTCGAGCTCCTCGGTGGACAAGCTGTTCAGGTCACGGCTTTTCAAGAGTAACTGCTTGAACGGTACCTCGTCAGGACCCCACCACTTGTTGAAGCTGTTGCGCGGGATGGTCCGCTGGGTATTCTTTGAGGGGTCGAAACGGACTCGTGCCATGTAAATATATGCGAGCAAAAAGTCAGCCTCTGCTCATCAAGCTGAAACCAAGTATGATTAGGCATATGGGCAGCAGACTGGGGGAGGGTGGGGGCACGCCTGCTGCGCCAGAGTATGGCTTCATGTGAGATCGAGAGCGGCTACTCCTTCTCAGGGCCTTGATCATCTTTGCACCCTCATGTGAGATCAGGTGTGCCATCTTCAAGAGTACATGGAAAAGAAATGTGCATCCGTACTTGCAGACTGATTCGAAGTCACATGAGAATACGCATCACTCTACTATCCGAGTAAAGTTCTCTGGTACAAAGTGTTTGTCATTGTCTCGCGTCCAGAAGTAGTATCCGAGTAGGTCAAATACCAGTCGCTGATCGTCAATGACAACGAAGAGACCTTCCTCGGGGTGTTCCTCTTCGCAAACATTCTCCTCGCCAAACAGCATGCTTGCAGTGGTCAGCAGGGCGTCGTGGATGTAATTCCTCCCCATGCAAAGCACGAGCGATTCCAGAGTCCCGGGCTTCGGTTCCATGCTTTCCTGAATCCGTTCAAGGACGATGGTATAGTACGCCTCGTACATCTCATCTTCGTCTCCATATTCTATGTTTGCAGCCCGTCTCATCGCATCCTTGAAGTGCTTGTAACGCTGAGGACCGTTCATCTCTTCGTCGATCCTCTGGGATCCCATTAGGAACTTGTTGTCCCAGTAGTCTGTTCTGGACAATTGCCACAGGGATTCGCCCTTGCGCCAGGTAGGCCGTGAACCGTCCGCGTTGTAGTAGGCTTCCGACCTGCACCATTCCGCCATGTCTTCAAAGAGAACGCTCTGAACCTTGTCACTGCTCCACGCGGCGTAAAACTCCTCCCAATTCTTGTCGAAATCGTAGTAAGCCCACTCCATTGTCGAATGTGATTGCTCGTGGTTGCAAATCGATGGCCCTAAGCTCCGAAGCCTTCTTTGAGCATCGAGTTCGCCGACAAGTGGGGAGGTCGAGCCCAGCGAACTCGAACGATTGGCGGCAAATCGGTCGGAGAGGACCACCAATCTTTCGGGGAAGGAGCTTGCTTTTGCATTAGAGTTGCAGAGTATTGAGTCAACTTAGTAGAAAAAGGGCGGGTAGTCCAGCACATAACCCAAACTCTTCAGAGCTTTCCGTCCAATGTATTCTGAATAGGCCGGTGGGATGGCTTGAGCAAGAGTCTTTCCGGACTTTATCCAGTCGATTTGCATTGCATTCGACCATTCCTCAACAGTCCCCCGTTGTTTCCCTGGACTGCCATAGACAGGAAACATTGCGGTATCCGTAGTCGGACGTTCGACTCGGGGGCCTCTGTTGGATGCTTGAGAACTCATGGGAGGTTGGTCGCCTTCAAAGATTGTGACCTTGCTCCTCAGAAACGCCTCAATTTCACGAATGGATCTGAATTTTTTACCATTGGGAGAGAAGTAATACACATCTCTTGTTCCACATGATTCGCCACATTTCCTGACAACAACTTCCTTCCTCCACTCACCAGGCTTGATATGTATCTCTGTGTTTTCGGAGTAGGGATCGAGATCATCGATGGGTCGACTCATTTTGGAGTTTGGAGAACGATTTCCAAGACTCTTTCCCCTTGTGGTTGCACTTTCGATCCACGCATAGATCAAAATTGTTCTCAAACAGCCTGTGCCTAAACACCCTCAATCTTTCAAACATAGTCCCACAGAGCATCACGGGGTGTTGTAGCTCGGAGCATGCTCCTTGCACGTTTTCAATGACGTAAGGTTTGCCACTGAGTACCAGTTTCTGTCGGATTGGGGGAATGAGGTTTACATGATTCCATAAGTGCCCGTATCGGTCACGGATGGAAGCTGGAATGATCCCACTAAAAGCTTGGCATGGTGGAGAGGCCCATACAAAGTCAGCCTTGGAGATGTCTGCACTCAATGCACACTCGTTCAAGAAATCGAACGGGTACTCCCTCTGCTCTCTGATGTCATAGCCAACAACATCAAAGCCGGCCATGAAAAGTCCCATGCCTGCTCCGCCTCCCCCACAGAACAAGTCTAGTGCTGACGGCCGCTTCCTCAAGCCATCACGTCCCACAGGAACGCGAGTAGCTTTGATCTCTTCCACATCAATCATTGTCCACTATGGTACTACTCGGCATTTTCCAAACTTGTCTGGACGAGCCATGGCAGGCCCCTCGCATCTGGCACCAGTATGCTTGTTCGTTTGATTGCCTAGTCAAAAAATGTTGGTCTACTGCATCAGAAGGATGGCAAGCACAGTAATTGCACAATCTCATGCCTTCACCTGCCTAGCAGTCCATGCTGCACACCGCGACACCCGCACCTCAAAGCTTCCGGTCTGGCCTCAACCCAAGAGGCAACACAGGGAAGGTGAACGCACGCGGAGGCGGGCCAAGTCTTTGTTGGATGATTGGCGTGAACGGAAGGACCGTCTCGAAGAACAGCGCAGGCGGCAGCTGGACTCGATTCGGGATACCGTCGCTGATATTGCACGAAAGGAGTGGGATGTGCTTGCAACAGCGTGCAGAGATCACAGCGACACCGGCAGCGACATTGATGATGGCGGTTTCGAGATCGAGCATGACTTTATTGATGATGCCGCTGACGAGTTCGAGGACAAGGTGCCCGGTGCTCCACGGCCCGAACGGTCACGGGATCTGAGGGCCGATGAGCTGCCAGATGCTCAGCGCAAGAACGAGCGCAAGGAGAAGCTGCGATCGTGAGTGCTTACCGTCCACCTCCCGAAGCCTGAAAAGAGCGACATCCAGGATCTCTTCCTGCTCATTCAGATTGTTGGAGAGGCTCTTCACTGTCTGAGGCATGGATATGGCTGATCTCACCATCTCCATTGGTTGCATGAAAGGTGCCAGCTGCAGGAGCGGCCTCACGCGGTTAAAGGCCGTTTCGAAATCAAATTCGGGGTCCAGAAGCTTGCAAATGCCCTCTAACATCGTGAGCGAGCGCACCAGGTACACAAAGCTCGCCGTAAAGCGAAAGACACGGTCATTGTTGCGCGAGAAGAGCTGCTCATTCGCCATCGAAGCATGAAAGGTAGACAGGTCCTCCTTCTCGACATATACAAAGAAGCGCTCTAGGGCCTTGCGCACGAGAGTCTTGCTTCCGACCGACTTTAGCACCTGCAAGTCGTTCAGAGCACGAACGAGAGCGTTGGAATCCTTGGCAACCACAGCACTCATCGCGTCCGTCAGATGGTCCTGAGCGCCGTCAAGATCAATCGAAGCCCCCAGGTCGTAAAATATGAGATTGCCCCGCCTGTCAACTGCAACGTTGCCAGCGTGAGGGTCGGCGTGGAAGTGGCCATTGCGTAAGACTTGAATGAGAAAGCAGGACATGAGACGGTAAGAGAGCTCCTGTAGATCAATGCCCTGTGCGCGGAGGCGTGCAACATCGGTGATCTTTGTCCCTGGCAAATAGTCCATGACAATAAACCTGCGGCTGGCGATGTGGATGCGAGGCACGACAACTCCAGGAACATCGCTGAGTGAGCGCCGGAAGGCGGTCGTGCGCCTGGCCTCGCCAACAAAGTCGACCTCACCCAGGACGATCGGGGTTGTTTCGTTGATTACCTCGAGCATGTTGCTGCTTCCCGGCAGATTCAGAGCGCAGGCAATCGAGGCAATTGTGTGGATGTTGGATAGGTCAGCCGCAAAGAGCGCCTTGACGTCCGGCCTCTGGATCTTGACGGCAACCTTCCTCCGGCGCAGCCGGCCTATTGCCACTTGCGCGACGGAGGCACAAGCGATCGGGCTGCTGAGATCGAAGCGCTCAATGAGATTTTCATCCATTGGAAAGGGATCGAGGTGGTCTTGTAAAAGTGAAAGCTCGTCACAGATCTCTGGGTCCATCAGATCCCTTCTTGAGCTTGCAAATTGGCCAATTTTGACCAGAAGTGGCCCTAGCTCTGTCAGCCGCTCCCGAAGCCAAACACCGGTGCCTGGGGTCTTGTATGTGAGTCGCCAATAGAGTTGAACCGCAAAGCTGGCGGTCTGCAGGAGGCGGGGAAGGTTGGGAAGACTCTTGGGACCCTTTTTGAGCGGAAGTGAGCGGGTGTGAGGGGGGACTTGTACACTGCAGTGTGGTGTGCTGACCTTTCCACTTCCACAGCGGTGAACAGAGCTATAGGATGTGGTCGTACTCCATGGCTTCCAAGCACGCAATGTTAGGGCAGACATGTCGTTAGCTTATGGAATCGGAAATAGTAGAGAGAAGGACGCGGCATCAGCACTTAGGGGATTGCAAATGTCTCAAAACATGCATCTCAGAAGATGGACGTGACTGCTGCGCGAGCTGCCAATCTTGCAACCTACGGACAAAATTACAATAAGGAAGCGCAGGGGCTTCAACTCATCTTCCATGCTCTTCAGGAGGACGGCCGTCTCATTTGCCACAAGTCATTCGAGAAAGCCCTCGCCGACTTCTGCGTATACAAGCCTGGCGCACTTGCACTTGGTGTACAGCTCAAGACCACAGGCGTGGTGCGGCGTGAGTCGCGCAGTGGGTACTACAGTTTTCAAAAGACGGTTGGCTATGCTGGCTTACTGATGATCTTTGTCGCACTGCACGCTCAGCCCCCACGCATCTGGCTTGCGGACGGCTCCAAGGTGGTCAGCAATAATGTTGTGATCCCAGTGAAGCCCAAACGGGCCATGAGAACCGACCGGGTTCAAGAGGTCAGCCTAGATACGGTGGCCGGCGCAATCTATGATGTCTACGTGGAGGCCATGTTGGGCTCCAAGAACTACGTGCTTCGCAGCCCAACGGACCACGAGAAGCCCACGGATCGCAACACCTTGGCAGAGTACACCGCCTTCAAGCCACTCCAACGCCTGTTACCTGTCCCGTTCGTTGACCCTCCGGCCGAGCACATGAGTTACGATTGGGTTGTTGATGGCAAGAAGTGGCAGCTGAAGCTTGCCAGGTTCGACCGAGGATTGGATCTGTATCAGGTGAACTGCTACAAAAAAGCTGGCAAAGTTCATGGGAAGCCGACCCTCAGGCAGTATGAAGTCGACGACTTTGACTTCCCATGCATCCAGCTGCCGGAGGACACCAAGGAATGCTGCTATCTGATACCACAAGGCGTACTGGAGGAGCGTGGCCTCATTGGCAACGACACCAAGACCGATGGGTATGTCCGGGTGTACCCACATCGCCCCGTGAGATCCAGGAAGAAGATACATGCAGCGGGGGTGCACTGGACAGAGGCATTCCGCATCAACTATGCCGACAATCCGTTGGCAAAGTTGGCACAGATCGTGGGAGGGACCATGAGTTCGAGTGTAGATACGAGCCTTGCTCGTGGTCTGCAGGGAGGAGGAGGAACACCCTGTGAGGGGGCGTCAGAGTGAAGCGATTGCTTGCTGCTCTCGGTGTGAGCAAGTCACAGGGTCTGTGTGCTTCTGAAGAAGGTGAAGGACGCAGCATCAAGCCAAGGCTTGCGGTCAATATTCCCTCATATAACCGTTGGAACTTCGTAGAGGACTCGGTTCTCAAACCATGGCGAGCAGCAGAGGTTTCAGCGGCCAGAACCTCACCTTCCAAGGGACCGTCGCCGGGTCTGCAGAGGGCACCCTGATCCGCGGGATCGATGGGAAGAGCATCTCGCTTGGAATGTACACGGGTGCAGACTATGGCACAGAAGTGATTTACATGGGCTACCGGGCAGGGAATGGTAACCAGGGAGGCGGAAATGTTATCGCTATCGGCAATAATTGTGCTGCAGATGCCAGCGGGGCAATATTCGAGAGCGTTCTCATCGGGCAGGATGTTGCCAGGTATGCCATGCCCACAGCGGACTCGAATGTTGCGCTGGGAAACCACAGTTTGAACTATCTCTCAACGGGCCACCAAAACACAGCCCTTGGGGACTCGGCGATGGCGAATGCCGCAGATGGCAGCCTAAATGCCGCGGTAGGGGCGCAGGCGCTTCTGCAGTGCGGGAGCGGAGCAGGAAATGTCGCTGTGGGGGGCTATGCGGGCCAGTATCAGGAGGGAATAGCGAATTCGGTGCTTCTGGGGTACGAAGCAGGCAAGGGGGCGAGCTCCTCGAACCAAGGTGGCGAATGGAACGTGGCTGCTGGTTCCAGAGCGGGCTACTCGTTGTCTGGTTCGAGCAAGTTCAATTCGCTTGTCGGCGGCGAGTGCGGCTTCCACAGCGAGGGCAGTTCGAATACCGCTCTTGGCTTTCGATCTCTTTACGAGCAGTCTCCGACGTCCTCTGGAGGAATTGTGGCTCTCGGCCTGGAGGCCGCCCGCGGCGCCTCAGGCGGTGACACGATTGCTCTTGGGAACTATGCAGGGAAGCGGTCCTCCGGCAGTTCGTGCATCCTGATTGGGACTGGAGCCGGCCAGAGCAACGCGCGAGACCTCCTCTTCCAGGTTGGGATGGGGCCCAGAGAACCGCTCCTCGAGGGCAACCTCGACACCTCGAATGCGCCGCACCTTACGGCCCGGGGGGCAGTCAAAGTGAAGCAAAAAGCGCTCAACGTTGCCGAAGAAGGTGAGGATGGTGTGGTTCTGATCCATGACACGGGGCAGAACGGCAAGGTTGTGTGGCAGATGGTAGTCTTGAATGATGGCTCGTGCATGCTTCGGCAGAATGGGAACCCCATCTGCGTCTTCGAGCCCTGAATTGTGCAGGCTTTTCTTCAAGTCTATTGCTCCGACTGGATTAAAAGCCCCAGAAATCTCATTAAAACAGGAGTACTCCACTAGCCATCTACTTAGGGACTTGCAACTCGGCTAAATGGCAATCACCTATGGATAAGCGTGCAAGCGTCATTGAGGGGGATCAGCAGACGGCAAGTGTGTTCATCCGGGCATTCAACGACCGAAACAACCCTTTTCCAATTGACTTCAACAGCGTGTGGACCTTCCTTGGATACAGCAACAAGGGAAACGCCTTGAGGAAGTTGAAGCAGAGCTTTGCAGCCAACGTGGACTTTCTCCAAGAAAGCTCTTCAGCTGCAGGAGGCCGTGGGGGTGCTCCAATGAAGCGATACAGTCTCAAACCTGCTGCTTTTGAAAGGTTCGCCTTAAGCACAGAGAGCGAACGGGGTACCTTGGTGCGGAATTATTTCGTTGCTCTGAAAGAGCAGTATTTTCGCACCCTGGAGAACGTTCATCTGCACACTCCAGAAAGTCTGATCAACAAGAGCAATGACTTTCTGGAAGGAGAGTTTGAGAAGCTTGTACAACCAGTCGAAGGGGCCCCAAGAGGCAGTGAAAGAGCAGTGCAGTGCAACTTACAGGAGTGTGAAGGAGGGGTTATGGAGGTCCCTTGCAGACACGGCCAGGTGGATCTCGTGCGGCGACAGAAGTCATCGAAGTAAAGTCAATGACAATGTGGAAGCACGCACTCGGCCAGGTGCTCGCATATTCTGCATGCTTTCCGAAGCATCGAGCAAGGATCCACCTCTACACGGACAACGAGGAACAGAGCACTGATCTCTCGGACATTATTGAAGTCTGTGGCAGGGTTGGAGTAAGGGTCACTTTCTAACCAAGTGTCCTCCAGTAGGGTGTACGAACGGACGCTGACTTCTTTTTGTAATCATTTGCAGCATGTAGCAGTTCACTTACATAAAGGTTTTGATATCTAAAGCATGCCCGGCATCATAAAAGAATTTTTGAAGTCGATGGCACGCCCCGCAGATGCGCAGATGGAGCGGAACTTTCAAAAGTATTTCAGAATCTCAGAGACCCTGATTCCCTCCTAGGGGAGAGCTCTGAAACCTCCGTGTTTGCGCGCCATGTGCGCAGCGCATCCCCATATAATAGATGACGTGTTAGAGTCGACGGCATATACGCAATGTCCGAAGACGGGTTTTCCCGACCACTGTACCTTCGTTCTGGGAGTTCAGAGGCTGGTCCCTCAACAATTGCTCTGCGTTCATAAGAAAAATTCGGACATATTCTAAAGATGGACCTACTGTTGCCAACCCCAGCAGATGCGGTTTCTGTTGGTCTGGGGATGCTTGCGCGAGGTGCAAGGACCATGTACGTTGCATGGTCCTTAGAAAAGTACATGAGAATCACGCTAAATAGCGGAAGGCTGAACAGCGGAATAAGGTCTTCTTTGCCACGTTTCTCGGGCCGGAGAAGAACCAATGGCTGCCTCCGGCTGGTTCGACCCATGCTCTTCTTCTTTGCTAGCTGTAAAGATTCTGACACCTGAACGTGGCATTTGGATACACGAAGGCTATCTTGCTTTCCTAGATCAAGTACAGAACCTTCACCCAGGACAGTATTCACAGAAGCTCTGAATCTTTCTCTTCCTTCTTGAGTGCAGCTCATCCATGGTCTCAAACCAACCCCTTGCTTGATGCACCCCGAGCAGTGTTTGCAACCCATGCCTGGATGCTCTGCCATCTTTAAGTGCCACCCACCTTCAAACATCTCCACATTCTGATGCATCAGAAAAACGTTCAGAAAGTGGGCGGCTTGGAAGTGGACTTGGACTTCCTACTGGGGCGTCAACATTGACCCGGTAGGAAACTTGGACTTGGACTTGGACTTGGAAGGGCCTACCGGGCACTGCATTGGCGGAAATGCCCGTGAAAACAGTGCCCGGTGAGAAACTTGGACTTGGACTTGGACTTGGACTTGGATCTGG
>DF237869.1:0-10332 GCA_000708835.1 Klebsormidium nitens | reverse complement strand
TTATCTTCGGGGCGCATCTTGAAGGGCAATCGTCTCGTACCGATCTCGACGGGCACCACGTCGACGCTCTTCACCTCCATAGGAATGGAAGCCTCGTAGGTCGCGCCACTTGCGGTCTGGAGCACGGGCTGCGGAGAGAAGCTCGCCCTGGGCAGCTCTGGGTACGGTCGAGGGGGCGCGAGCGGCGGGGAAGGGGGAGGGGGCGGAGGAGGCGGAGGAGGCGGAGGTGGCGGAGGTGGCGGAGGAGGAGGCGGGGGCGCAGGAGAGGGAACAGGAGGCTGCTCGTCTAGGCGCATGCCGTCCTTGTAGTTGTCGAGACTCAGGTACTCCTCGAGGAGCTCCTTGATGGGCAGCATCGCCCGGAGCGCCTTCTTGATGGCGGTGTGGACGATTCTGGTGAGCAAGTCCGAGCGTTGGAAGACGTCGGTAGCCCGTTTGCTGTCGATGTGCATGATGAGGGGGTTGTGGTAGATGATGCGCGCGCACTCGATGTACACGCGGTGCAAGAAGGAGTCGCATGAGGGGATGACGATCGATACGTACGAGACTCCCCCGGAGACGCGGATAGATGCCATGATCTTCACGTTGGAGACGTAGATGGCGGCCAAGATCTGCTGGAGCATGGTCTTGGATTCGCCTAGGATGCGCTGCGACTCCGCCGCTATGACGTGCGCGTTCCAGAGTTTCACGTCCTTGAGGACCCTCTGGTAGGTGCGCACCTTGGCCTTGGGTGGTGCGTTGCCGATCGCCGTCTCGTACTGGGCGACCAGTCCGCTCACGACGCCCTCGCCGAGTATCCCGTTCAAGATCTGTATGTACTCCTCCCTGGCGAGGGACAGCATCTGCAAGTCCAGCGACCGGGGGTCGATCTTGTGGACGTTCTGTTTGTCCGAGAGAGCGATGCCGTCCTCGTCGAGGAAGCGGAGAGAGCCGACGTCCTTCACGCCACTGCCCTGCGATGTCATGGACCCGAGCTGCGGTAATCTTGAGAAAGAAATGGTCCCGGAACGCGTGCCTGACGACCGGCATGTCGTGAGTCAGGTCCGCCGGACCCTCTTCGGACGGTTCAGGAGAGTTCAGGAATCCGAGTCGCGTGCCAGATCATGTCAAGCGTCGTCCGAATCGGTCGGCCCTGACCAAGGGCCACGCGAAACCATATAGTTTCGTGCATGTAACTCATGGAAAGAGTATGGCCCCACGTCTGAAGAGCGACGCCAAGTCGGAGGCATTCCTGAAAGCGCTCATGACGGATGCTCGCCTGTCCGTCCAGCCAGCGCCCACGGGCAGCACAGACGTACGATACAAGGGCCTCAAGTGCATAGGGAAACTCCCCATGTACAAGGAACTCGCGGCCGCCGTAGCCGAGCGAAATGCCTGCGAGAGATTGTTCGAGAAGACGGAATCCCAGTTGAAAGCATTGGACGCAAAGGTCCAGGCCAAGCTCTCGGCTATCATGGATGCCAAGACCAAGAAGCATAAGAAGCGTATCTAGGATCCCGTCCGGTCGTGCGCTTTTCTTTTCGAGTACGAAGCGAAGACAGAGGATGCACTTCATCACCTTTGGTACTCTCGGACTCTACAATCAGTATGCACGTCAGCTAGCTCAGAGCGCACTCGCAGCCGGATTCGACACCGCGACCGTCTACGACGAGACGCACCTCGATCCCACGTTCCTAGCTTCTCATAAAGAGGTGCTGGCGCTCCCTCGTGGTTTCGGAGCGTGGTGCTGGAAGAGCTATTGCATGCTCAAACGGTTAGCGGAGCTATCCGAAGGTGATATAGTGACATACTGCGATTCCTTATACATTTTCAAGAAGGACATCAGAGAGACCGCAGTGAAATGGTTGAAGAGCCGCGACCTGGTGTTGTTCGAGAACAAACCATCCGAGCCGAGCTTCTCAGAAAAGAACTGGGCTAAATACGATGCATTCCATCTGTTGAATGCCGACCCCTCCGTGCATGGGGAAACGACGCAGTGCTGGGCTGGATTCGTAATGGTGCGTAAGACTGCCGAGACCGTACGTTTCATACGAGAATGGCACGATAGATGTGCGGACATACGTCTCATGAACGACGAACCGAGCGTCTTCGGGAAAGAGTCGCCTGGATTCATCGAAGGGCGTGAAGATCAAATGGTCCTCAGCTTGCTGAGCAAGACGAAGGATCTAGGGTACCCTTTTTTGCAATTTCCCGCAGAACTCCTGTACAACGTCAGGATGGGCAGGTAATCTACTCTAATCTCGAGCTGCTCGAAAGTCAGTTCGAAAGTTAGGATAGGTAGCCCTCTTCACTCTGAACTTGTAACGCTCCGCTGCAAAACGTGCTTACAAACAAATCTTCTCCGCCTAAGATCAACGAACGATGCGTCTGGCGGGTCTCTTGCTGTTTTGCATCACAGGCGGATGCTGCTTTCTCCTCGGGCTCCTATGCAGGATTCCCGTCGATGATATGCGCGCGCCTGACGTCGTCGTCGTCGTTCCGAACGAGAGCCCCCCCGAGGTGAGAAGCCCCGTGTTCTGCGACCCACCGGCCCGTTGCGAGCGGCAGGTCGGCACCCTCACCACGCTCAAGGAAGGCGGCAGTTCGGAGAACCGCGTCCTCCCCTTGTTCGCCGATAAGAGCTGGGCGAACCGGGACCGTTTCTTCTACAGCGCACGGACGGACGGCTTCAACCCCTTGATCGTGCCGGTCTTCCACAAGGGTAGGAATTGCATGACGGACCGGATCGGGTGCGAGACCCTCTACGACGGGGACACCGTGCAGGTGCCGGCCTTTGGCGAGGGCAAGACGTTCGCCGTCAACCTGTACCAGGACTTGTACTGAGACGGGACTCTTCGCCAGAGAGTGCGTTATTTAAGATGGCAATCCGTCCTTGGGTTCGTCATTCTCCGAAAATGGCTTCCGCGCTGAGCCTCTTCGTGGTGAGCGCCGAGACGCGGGACACGCCCTTGGACCCCACGTCCGCCGGCAAGAACCACGACGAGTACCGGTGCTACATCGACGCCGTCAAGTCGTATGGAAAGAAGGACGGGAAGGAGAGCGACGACGAGGACGACGAGGACTCGCTGTGCGAGCGGACGGCCAAGCAGTGCGTCGTCCTCATCTTCGGCAGGACGGCCGCCGGGGAGAGCATCTGCATCCGGACCAGGTTCGAGCCGAGCATCTACCTGCTCCCTCCCGACGACATGGTGGCGTACGGTCACGAGGTGGCGGAGCGCATCTACCTGTCCGTGTACCGCAGGGCATACGGGTGCATGGTGTCGGTCGAGAAGGTCAGGCGGAAGAAGTTCAACGGTTTCCATGGGGATCGCGTGTTCGACTTCCTCCGTATCCGTACCACGTCCGAGAAAGCAGCGAGGCAGTGCGGATACGCGGTGCGGAAGAAAGGGTTGAACGTGTGGCTCATTGACAGGGAACCCAAACGCTACGAACTGTACCAGGGGAACGTGAGCGCGATGATGGAGTTCTTGCACGAGTACTCCCTGCGCTCGGTCGGCTGGCACACCCTGGACCTGGCGGCGCCCGGCGTGGCGTTGGTGACGACCTCCGACAGGATGAGCACGTGCGACCTGGAGTACACGTTCGATGCGGCCGCTCTGGCGGTCGACGACGATACGAGCGGCGAGCCGGACCTGGTGGAGTGCTCGTACGACATAGAGGCGTGGGACGAGAACCGCGATTTTCCGATGGGCTCCAAGCCGTCCTCCAAGTGCATCACCATCGGCACCTCGTTCAAGCGGCGCGGCGAGGTCTACCTGAAGCACGCCGTCACCCTAAAGGACTCGCTGCCTCTGGAGGGCGCGGTCGTGGAGAGCTACGGCGACGAGAAGGAGGTGATAGCGGCGTGGCTGAGGCTGCTGGCGAAGGAGCAGCCCGACGTGATCTACGGCTACAACACGGATCAGTTCGACTGGCGCTACCTCTTCGAGCTGGCCCAGCGTCTCGGCGTACCCTTCTCCGTGGGCCGGCTCGCGGGCGTCGTCAGCGAGTACCAGGAGAAGATCATGGAGTCGTCGGCCTTTGGCTTCAACCAGTTCTTCCTGGTCACCACCCCGGGCATCCTCAACATCGACGTCATGCAGGCCATCAAGCGCGCGCACAAGCTCGAGAGCTACAGTCTGGAGAACGTTTCGACGCTGTACTTGGGAGAGCACAAGGACGACATGAAGTACAACCACATGTTCGACCTCTTCGAGGAGGGCACGCCGGAAGGGATCCGCGAGATCGCCAAGTACTGCGTGCAGGACACGATGCTGCCCATCAAGCTGGCCGACAAGCTCAACATCCTGATCGACCACGTCGAGATGGCGCGCGCCACGTACGTGCCGGTGGACTACCTGCTCAAGAGAGGCCAGCAGATCAAGATCTTCTCGTGCATCCTGCGCCGCATCCTGGGGAAGTATCTGATCAGGACGTACGATGCCGACGAGGCGCCTCCGGAGGAGACGTACCAGGGAGCGACGGTCCTGGACGCGAAGGCGGGGGTGTACATGGATCCGGTGGTGGTGTGCGATTTCGCATCTCTCTACCCGAGCATCATGCAGGCGCACAACCTGTGCCTGACGACGTGGGTCACCGACTCCCGGTTCGCGGATCTACCGGGCTACGAGTATGCGAACTTCGAGAGGGTGGACGAGGACGGCAAGGTGACGAAGACGACGTTCGTGAAGAACCGGAGGGGCGTCATCCCGGCCCTGCTCGAGGAGCTGGGCGAGCTGAGAAAGCTCGCGAAACAGAAGATGAAGCAGGCGACGGAGCCGTTCCAGAAGAAGAGGTGGAATTCCATGCAGCTGGCCATGAAAATGTGAGCGTATGTGTTTTTAGCTTTCTGCCCGTACTTCTGCGCTGCGCTTTTCGAGCCACTCTTTCGCTAGAGCCAGCTTGTCCTCCATGGTTAGCCTCCCCGAGACGAACTGCCTCGAAAAGCTCTTGCCCTTGTGGAAGAAAGTTGCGACGTAGCCCTCCTCTAGCCCTTTCTTCCTGTTGGTGTGAACGCTCGCAATGCCTCTCGGGAGGTCCGCGTCTTCCGCACGTTTCCTCTTCGCCGGAATGGTAGGAGGCTCGGCGGGCTCCTCTTCGGGCGGAACTCCTTCCCGCTCAAAGTACTCCTGCCACGCCTTCGCCTTCTGCAGCTTCGATTCCATAGTCTCGTGGATGCTCATGTAGTATCTCTGAAAGGTCTTGCCATCTCGTCTTCCAGTGACGTGATAGCCTTCGCCCCAGATGGTCTTGTGAAAATGGATGTTCTTGGGGAGCTCGCCGTCTTCTGGACGCTTCCTCTCCCCTTTGTTCTTCCACGGCGATTTGGGAAGAGCCTTCAGACGAAACGTCTCTTCGGTGAAGCCTTGGCCACCTTGCGCTTGATTGTAGCCGTTACCCGTAACCAGAGAGTCGTAGGCCTCGATCATCGTCGTTTCGTACATGTCCGCCTCTCGCTGATGGCAATATAGAAGGACCTCGAGCTTGAAGTCTTCGGGTCCGTACTCGCGGATGGCGTCGTACAGGGGTCCTGTTTTTCCTCTGATTGCTAGCCATTGGTGTTCTCGCCATCTACGTGCTGCCCCCTTCCACTTCTGCCTTTTGACATGGACCTTAGCCTGACCAACATAGGAACGATTCGCCGGCGAGATCAACCGGTATATCTCGTAGGACATGGGATCCTCCATGATCCGAGTATGTCCTCTCTTTCCAACCCCGTGCTTTCTTATGCCTGCGACTCTTCCGGGATTCACGGGTTGTGTAAACTATAAGGTTCTTTTCTCATGTTGCAGTACTGAATCGCCCAAGATATCTAGTATCATTTTCGACATTCGCCATCTCTTCTGATATCTGCTTTCTCAAGAGCGTACAATGTTACCGGAATTTGCGGATAACCAGAACCTCTAAGGGGTCCTCTCATTCTGCAGTACCGCAAATTCGACTTATGGATCATGCGGATCGTCTAAAGGTCTTCTCCCCGCCAAACCCATCGCCGCGACGGTGACGATGATCGGCCGGAACATGATCGCCGCCACGAAGCAGTACGTGGAGGCGGAGTTCCCCGGCGCGGAGGTGATCTACGGCGACAGCGTGACCGGGCCGACGCCGACGATCGTGCGCGTTGCTGGGCGCGTCCACGTCGAGACTTTCGAGCGGCTCGCCGACCGCTGGGGTGGGGGGAAGTGGCTGGCTTGCCTGGACGACGGGCGCGAGGACAAACAGAGTTGCGAGCTCCCCGGAGTGGACGTGTGGACGGAGGCGGGTTGGACGCCTGCTCGCCGCGTCATCCGGCACCTCCTCGCCCCCGAGAAGCGCATCCTGCGGGTACTCACACACAACGGCATGGTCGACGCGACGGACGACCACAGCCTGCTCGATGCCCACGGCCAGGCCGTGTCTGCACGGGACGTGACCGGAGGGTTCGAATTGCTCCACGCTCGATACCCCGTTCTCGTCGATGCCGAACGGAGCCTCTCCCGCTCCGAGGCGCGCGTGATGGGCATGTTCTGTGGCGATGGGTCGTGCGTCTTCAGCGGAAAGAAGACTAGCTGGGCCATCAAACACGCGGGCATCCCCAAGATCGAGTACTACCGCGATCTGTGTGAGTGCGTGTACCCGGAGTGCGAGTGGGTCATCGTGAACATCACCGGCAGCTCCGGAACATACAAGCTGGTTCCTCGCGGCTCGTACGGCTCGATCGTGCGCCTTGTGCGGAAGTTTCGCGCCGTGGCGTACGCGGATACGGCCAAGGTGGTGCCCGCCGCCATATTGAACGCATCTATCAAGGTGCGGCGGGCGTTCTGGCACGGTCTGAGTGACGCCGTCGGGATCGAGGATGCTGACGGGTACGTCTGCATCGAGCAGAAGGATCAGGTCTCGGTCGCGTCCTACGCCCTGCTGGCATCGAGCCTAGGGTACAGTACGAGTTTCGACACCCGCGCGGACGAGCCCGACGTGTTCCGGCTGACACTGACCAAGAGGGCCCAGCGCGGGAACGCGAAAGCGGTGAAGCGCGTCGTTGAGGTCGAGTACGACGGCTGGGTGTACGACATGACCACGGAGAATCACCACTTTGCCGCCGGAGCCGGCCGGCTGGTGGTTCACAACACGGACAGCGTGATGGTGAAGATCCCGCCGGGGTCGCTGCCGGCAGAGGCCGAAGACGCCGTGCGGAAGGTGGAGGCGGCGATGGGCGTGGGGAGGACGATGGGCACCGGGGCGACGGATCGTCTGTTCGAGAGGCCCATCTCTCTGATGTACGAGAAGGTGTACTCGCCCTTCATCCTCGTGTCCAAGAAGCGCTACGGGGGGCTCAAGTTCGAGAAAGAGGGTGAGGAGCCCGAGGTGGACACCAAGGGGCTGGACCTCGTGCGCCGCGACAGGATCCCGCTCGCGCGAGAGCTGCAAGGGACGATTCTGGACCTCATCCTGTACGAGCGCGACGTGCACGCGGCCGTGACGGCATGCCGCGAGACGGCCGAGAACCTGTTGGCGGGTAGGATCGGCGCCGGGAAGCTGATCCTCAGCAAGCAGCTGAAGAAGGAGTACAAGTCCGTCCAGCCCCACGTGATAGTGGCCGAGAAGCTCAAGGGGCGTCGTCCGGGCTCGGAGCCTCGACCCGGGGACAGGGTCCCGTTCGTGTACCTGGACGTGGGAGACGCAAAGGCGAAGACGACGGACATGGCGGAGGACCCTACCTACGCGGAGGAGAGAGGGCTGGTCCTGAACTACGAATACTACCTGACGAACTGCCTGGTGAAGCCGCTGTCGACGATATTGGATCTGTTCGTGACGCACGGCAAGGCCGCGGACATCCTCTTCGGCGACATCATCAGGAAGCACAGGACGAAGAAGAATGGCAACAATAGCATAGAATCCTATTTCCGTCCGCTGGCGTCGAACGCGGCGCCGAAGAGGAAGTGGAAGGACATGTAGGGCAGATTTTCGCAGACTCTAGCAGTGATCATGACATGTCCGGTGGTCTGCGATAGATTTGGGACGATATGCTCGGACCCGTCCCACGGAGGCGGGCACACCGTGCGCTTCTTAAACGCCAGTCTTTTCCACATGTTGCTCTCGGAGACGGACTGGAAAGTGGACTATGATGCATGCGATCACGAACGAGGATGCATGATGTGTGGCAAGCATTTCGTCGAGGCGTGCAAGATCGCCATCGGCAAGCGGGTTCCAACCTCGCGCGCGTCCATAGCATTCATCTCACATCGGCTCCTGCAATATTTCGTCGATCGGGTGACGAGCGAGTCGACTCCGGGACTCTCGAATTGGATTGCCGTCACCGAGAACATGGGCTCGACGTACGACAACGCACGCAGGGCGATCGACACCGCGGATCCTTTGCGACAGATAAGCAGAGCTTACACCAACAGAATCATAAGGCATGTACTCAGTTGATCCGGGCGCGAACCTTTGTCGTTGCGGTGAAGAATAAGGACCGTTCGCTCGACTTCCTCATGCTAGTTCGATTCTATTCAGAGCTGAAAACATGCACGCTGGTTCGACTTCCTCACGCCGGATTGGCCTTGGGACACATGATACGGGCACCGCCGACACCCAATACATACACGATATCCAGCGCGCTCCCTTCCGGAACCCCCGTCGTCATGCCGAGTCCGACGCCGAGTCCCACGACGTTGGTCCAGCAGATCAGGGCCAACATAGGGGGCGGTAATCAATGCCTGACCGTTCTCAACGGACGACACGAGGCCGGAAACGCTATAGTACAATGGCCGTGTTCTCCCACCGATCCGAATCAGGTGTTCTTGGGGAACAAGACCGCGGGCTCAAACGGGACTCAATTGGCATCCAACGTAAATAAGGCGTTGTGCGTCGCACCGGGGGCTGACAACAACGGATCGAAATTGATTTTGAAGACTTGCGATCCCGCCGATCCGTTACAGAAGTGGACGTACGACTCGGCACGTGCTTCGCTGCGGGCCGGCGGGCCTAATGGCCGCTGCGCAGACATCAACTACGGTCTTCGTGTCAACAACGGTCCGGTACAACTGTGGGACTGTAACGGTTGGAGCTTCTCGCAAGGAGTCGCGTTGTATTGAACGTTGTTGCCGCGCACGGAATCTATCCGCCTATCATGATCGGACTCCAGGTGTAGGCCAGCCAAGCCGCGTAAAGTCGCACGGTTCGCGGAGCCTCGTCTCGTACCCTCGTTATGTTTTTTCTGCTACACTCATAATAAGCCTATGGGGGAACGTCGAGAACGACAGACCACCGAGAGCGCGAACGAGGACAAGCAGATCTGGATCGAGGACGACGCCGACTCGGGGGAGGCGGAGGAGGACGTGGGCGCTACCAAGCCCGCGACCGATGCTGACGACGGAGGCGACGAGGACCTTCAGCCCACGGCGAAGCCACACAGGCCGGAACGCGACGACGGAGAGGGCGGGGGTCGTCGATCGGGGCGAGAGCGCATGCTCGCCCGACTGGCTGCGGAACGCCCGCACTTCATCCCGCTCATTCAGAGGAACGAGTCGATACGGGCCGGGAGGAGGACCCCGTAAAAGTCCCGAACAACTCCTCGAACCGGACGTCCTCGGCGATGTTACGAAGCGAGTTCCGGTAAGTCGACATGCTGTTGGGAGAGTCCTTGTCGGTGCGGATCTTTCTACAATTCCAATCAGCCCCGTTCGATCCCATCTCGCACTCCACGACGACGTTCCCCTTGCGGGCCATCGTGCGGAGCCGGCTCGCCAGGATGCTGGGTGGGAACCTCGCCGTCGCGACTGGTACGAGGGTGCCTCGCTCCACCACGCACAACTCGGACGACGGGTTCAGGAGGAAGTCGACGGTGATGTCCTCTTTCGGCTTCCACTTCAACGTCGGTGGCGAGTCTCTCCCGCGGATGGGCGCATCGGGGGTCATGACGACTCCGTCCGTGCATCCTCCGGCCATGGCGGCTTTCATCTCCTCCTCGAGCCCCTCCGACCATCGCACCATGCTCTTTACCTTGACGTCGACGTCGTCGATCGCGCCACCATGCCGATCCACCCACCGCCTGGCCTCCTCGAGGCGTCCAGACAGTGGGAGGTGCGTGATCCGGCCGGAGAGCCCTAGGAACGCGTCGAAGACGAGGAACGAGGAGCCGACTAGTTCCCCGTCCAGCACCGCATCGTCGCACACGCCGGCCCTCGTGGAGACGGGAGTCGAGTTGGAGGCGCGATCCAGGAGCACTATCCGACCGGCCCGACAGATCAACAGCTTGCGAATGCCGTCGTCCTTGGGGCAGACGAAGTACTCGCAGGTTCCGTCTCTGAGTAGCCGAAGGTGCTTCCGCTCGACGTGGGTCGCCTGCAGTCCCGGCAGCCTCCCGTGAGACGC
>DF237870.1:8066-25390 GCA_000708835.1 Klebsormidium nitens | reverse complement strand
GATTGTCAGGCCCCATGCCGGGCGCTCTCGGGTCTTTCTGTGGTCCATGCAGCAAGGATCGACAAATTGCATTAGCTTAGAAGCTTCAATGCATAGACCAGTGGGTGCAGATTGTCGGCCGCACGCCATGCTCTTTCTGGCTAGCTTGCTTTCCTCCTGCTGACATGAATGTCTGTTTCACTAAGGCACAGAGCTGTTTCCCTGCAGGCCACATTCGGCACATCTTGCAATGATGCTCTCCCAACCCCAGCTGTCAAAGTGCTCGTGGCGAGCGCGTCCAGAGGCTTTCTCACCGGTTCAAAGAGAGGCCACTGCATCTTTCGGAAGGTGGCGGGTACGCTGTGCCAGCGCGCTCGAGAGGAACTCGGGTCCGCAGGCCTTCTCTGGTCGAAGGCTGCCTGGAATGGGAGCATCCATGCAGCGATGGCGGGGCTCAAGGTGCACGCGGGCACTGCAGACGAGGGCCTGCAACAGGGCTTTGAAAAGGTCTTGACTTGTATCAAGCAGGCCCACCTCAGGGAGGGGCTGCGGCGACCAGCGAGCCCCTCCCCTGGAGCTCACAGGACTGCTGCGAGCCCAGCGCCCGCGCCCGCGAGCCCAGCTGCCACGAATGAGGCCTGGCAGCCAGCTGGTGGCGCATCCAGGAGAGCGAGGAGAGCGAGGGAGGAACCGGCCAGCTACCTCTTTGGGGACAAAGGTGAGAACAGCACCTTGATCGAGCCAACTTGGTCGAAGCACAGGTTGATCGGGCCTTTGCGGGAGCCAGGTTTAGGCCTTGGGGCCACTCGTGCTTTAGGGTCCCCAAATTTGCAACTGTAACTTGTGTGTCTCGTATCCTGGGGCCAGGGAGACGAGAATGCGAGCCTCTACGCCCACATGAGTCAGCCATGGATGCACGCGTTTTCCAACCCTGATCTTGAATTCTTTGTGCTTTTCCTTCCAGTTCCACACAGTGAGGGTTCCTAAGCCTCTAGTGCCTTGGAAGATTTGTGCCTTTTGCTTTTCAATGACCCTTGATTCGGTCGAGCTTAAATCTTGCTGCCAGCGCAACTACGGGCAGTCTGCCAGGCTCTCTCCCTGTGCTGCATCCCGTTGACCTTGAGAAAGCTCGTTAAGCTTGAAACCTTTTGAGCTTGGTGTCGAATCTGCTGCGAGTTTTCCCTGTGTCATGCGCAACTCAAAATCACCTTCTCTCTTCTCCATAGGTTGCAACGACTGGCAGCAAAACCAATACTGGTGGGATCCAACTCCCAGGAGCAGAGACCTAATTGGTAAGTCATTCATCGGACGAATAACAGCTGATCCGAGTCTGATCCATGAACAAGAGGTCAAGCCTTGGCACAAAGTCTAGCGGGTGCCAGGTCATTCAGTCAAGAGAGCCCAGGTCAGGTCCTTAAATCTGCTCAACTTGGTAGCAGGACACTCAATTGGAGACAGATGCAGCTTGTTGAATTGGAGAAACTCCCGGTGAAAGCAGCCTGCTGAGTCTTGCTTAGCCGCTCTCCTTTGATGGTCGTCTGAGCGGACTAGGGTCTCCAAAGGCTCATGGAGCCCGGACGTCAAAGTTGATATGTCCATTGACCCTTTGCAGAAAAGCTCTTGATTATCGGTGGGGTCGAGAGCAATCCGGGACCCTCATCGATAGAAGGGGACCGTCCCCTAGCATCAGGAGGAGACACGCCAGTGGACGACGTCGGCGCGGCCAGAGTAGTCGCTCTGCCGCCTCTTCACAATGTGAGCAAGCACCCGTCCGGGAGGTTTTCAGAGTGATTGTTGTTGTTCGATTAAGCCTCTGACAATCTGCATTGGCTTGAAGAAGCGACTGCATAGAAGCCAAGGTGCAGATTGACGGCAGCGGTTGGTAGTGTTGTTGGTTCAGGCCACTAACAATCTGCACTGGCTTGAAGGAGCGACAGTAAAGAAGCCAAGGTGCAATTTGACGGCAGCGGTCGGGCAGTATTCTTGGTTGGATCAGGTCCAGACAATCTGCACTGGCCTGAAGAAGCGATTGTATAGAACCCGAGGTGCAAATTGTCAACCATGTATCTGACTCTCCACTCCTCTAGATCAGGCAGCGCACAAGTGATTGCCCGCCTGCCCACATAAACCGATTCCCAACAACACTGTGTGCCGTTTTAGAAACGTCAAACGCCTCAGCTGGGTTTGAAAGTTCTACAAACTGTATGTGCATTTCCATTTCGCAGGCAAGAGACGGCCCTGAGGATTGGCAACACGCCAGCGCGGACCAACTGCAGCGTTCGGGATCCGGTGTCGGCACAAAGAGGCCGCCGAAGCATGTAAGAGCCCCCACAAGTTCGACGTACTTCTCTCCAAATTGGAGAGCTTTAGAAGCTGCGTTTCACGACCATGCTGCCAGATTCCGGTCGTTGCTTAGATAAAATGGTCAGCGCGTGACTGCTTTCATGAGTCAGCCGGCTTACTGGAGTGGCACGGTGTGTAGGTGCCATCAGGAGCAGAACCGTTGAGGAGGAGAAAGAGGGGGAGACTCGTCAAGCTCTCCGAACTTGCCAGCAGAGCCCCTCCAGACCTTGCTGCTGGCAACGTGATCGAACTGGCTACTAGCGCTCTCACACAGTGAGCACCTGCGCCAAGATTCTTGTGACACGCATTGCCTTTAACAGTCGTGCATCAGGCTTTGTTGATTGTCTTGACGGAAGTTGTGCGCACGTCACAGTAGAACTGCTACAATGATTACGTGCGCAATAAGTCATAAGCATGTGTAACGAGCCCTCTAATCCTCCCCTCCCTCTTCTGGATATCAGGGACGCCAGAGAGCTTGAGGAGGAGCTTGAGGAGGACCTTAGTGACAGCGACCGCAATGGGCGCAGGTCCAAGGAGCGAGCGGTTGCTGACTTCTTTGCAGAGAGCAGACAGCGGCGAGAGGCTTGGGTGGCCAGAGAGGAGACGATGTACGGCCCTCCCTCCTCGTCAGAGCAACACGCTCCTGAGGAGCTGGGGGGGCTAGAAACGTGAGACCCTGCTAAGTGTCGCCTTACTCCACTGCCTCTTCCGAAGGCGATGCACTTTATGAAGGCTTTCAGCATGATGAAGAAGTGGGTCCCGATCTCGACCCGAGTCAGATGCTTTGCTTTGAGATTTTGAATCCGGCCCCAGTCCCAAAAGTAGACTTGGTCTCAAAGTGTGCATATTTGGCTCTGCGTGTGCTTTCAGAATCATAGAGTGGGTCGTCAGAGACTGACTGCTTCTTACTGCTGCAGCAATGGTGCCGAGGCCGGCGAGCAGGAGCCGCTTGGAAGGCATAGTTCAGCACCTACAGCGCCCGACCTGGTGAGCCCAGCGCAGCCTCTCAATGAGTACGGATCTCTTTGAACCTCGTCTCTTTAGTTCACTGGAAAGCAGGATGTGTTTGGATCTTTGACTTGCAGGCTTGTACGCGCAAGATGGGGCCTGCCACGATCGTGGCGCGCTTAGTTCAAAGCGGACTTCTGACAGGGTACTCTACTGCTCAGCAATGCTTCAATGCTTGAATGTCTGTGGGGTTGTTGTTGCATCCACTTTTCTTACGGCGGCCAGCCGGAGTGGGCAGCGAACTGGCTTCGCTTTTCGGGAGCCCAGCCTACCGCGCACATACATCCTGTGATCCTGACCGCCGCAGTTGCCAAATGCTTGCTCAAAGCTCACCCATTCGCAACCCGTTGGCCGTTCAGGTACGCAGCCAGGACAGCGAAGCAAGGCCATCAACGCCAGTGGCTCCAAAGACTGGTCGGCCGACGTCAAAAAAGCGACAGTAAGCTCGTTGGCCAGTACTTATCGCGTATCTTTGCATCCCCAACACAAAGGCGACTCTGGTGTGTTGTATGCCGTCAATTGCTTCCTTGGGTACTGCCAACAAGAAGAGCAACCTTGTGGGTTCCACTTTATCTGCAGAGCTTTCCTGGATCGCTGCTACAGCATACCGTTGCTGAGTCCTTGGGTACTGCCAACAGTGGTCTGCATGATTGTCGTTCCTGATCCGCTCTCTTGCGCATCTACAGCAAACGGGCAAAGCCGAACCCTGTCCGAGTGGACGAGTTGGCTCGAGCGGCCGGTCGAGCGGCTGTTGAAGCTCATCACCAAACACTTGGGGCCCTAAGGGCCCCCAGACTGCAGCGCGAGGGGCAAGCCATACATCAAACGGAGCTGGGCGATTTTGGAGGCCCGGCTCATGCACCCCCCGTCGTAAGTTGCCGCAGAGATTACACTCTCCCTAAAGCCGTCCGGTAGAGTTCTGCGTGCATCTGTGGTTGCGGTTCCTGACGTCGTTTAAAAAGCTGAGGCGCGTGCACTTCCACCAGACCTACCTAGATTGTCTCTAGGGGTGTGCAGTTCTGCTCTGGGCTTGGTTTGGGTTGCTTTCGGATCCGTGGTCAAGCTGGTCAGAGGGCGCAGGCAGGCTGTTTTGGGGGCGTGGTAGGTTGGGTTTGAGAATGCTGCGGGCCTGTTTCTAAGGCTGGTTCGGGGCCAAAAACAAGCTAGTCTAGGGAGCGCAGTCAGGCTGGTGTTTGCGCCGCGCTTAGGCTGGTTTTGGGTCTACTCTGGTCCCGGTTTTGGGCTGGTTTTGGGGCTGGGTTGGGCCTGCGGTCAAATGATCTTAAGGGTGCGGTCAGGCTTGTCTTGTGCCGTGGTCACATGGCTAATTCGGGGTTTGCTAATTTGCTCTGGGCCTGGTTTTGGGGCCGTGCTCAAGTTTATTCGGAAGCGTGGTCAGGCTTGCCTTGTGCCATGGTTAGGTTTGGCAGGCAGCCAAGTGTACTGCGCGCTTTGTCCTAGAGTTTCCAAGTGCTGTTAGACATGTCTGTGGCCTTGCTTGTAATAGGGGGGGCGTTGTATGGTTGCAAACATGATCCTGCGTATTTGATCCGGCTTCCTTTCGCAGATGAATCAAAACCCCTGTTCATTGTTTCTTTGACGCAGGCACTTGTGACCGACGCTCCCATCTCAAACGTTGGAGCCTTGGCAGAGCGCCTCCAAGCCAAGCGGGACGCCGAGGAAGCGACCGCACGCGGGGGGCGCCTGAAACGCTACGGGCGTGTGCGTCCTCTTGGCGTGCCAACCTCGGCGGATGACCCCCCGGCCCGCACCATCCAGGACCCGGGCGCTCTCGCCGCTGCCCCTCCCTCGCCCCGTGTCGCCCCCCCTCCTCAAGATGGCTTCAGCCTTGCCCTGAGCGCTGAGCAGCCCCCACCAGCAGCCCCCTCCGAGCCCCCTTTTGCAGAAGAGGAGCAGGCGCCGATGGCGCCGCTTCCAAGCAATCAGCCCCTCGCAGCCGACGATGCACCCGCCACCCAGCAGCCAACCCCTCCCTTCTTCTCGCATCCTCGTGAACCCCCCTCCTCGGCCGGGCACCCTGCCCAAGATCCACCCTCTCGCTTCCTCGCTGAGGAGCTTGCTGCTGCTCAGCAAGTCAAGCGCCCTAAGCCCCCGGTCACAGCCCCGCCCCCCATCCAAAGCGCACAGCCCGAGGTGGTCCCCGGTCAGCCCCCAACAGTCGGCCCCTTCCCTTCCCCTATCCACCAGGAGCAGGCGCCCGTCGACCAGGCGCTTTCGCCCGACCTGCCAAACCAGCCCCCGGCAGTGGACACAAGTCAGCCCACTGGAACTGAGCCGTCAGCTGAGCCGTCAACTGCAATTCCGCCCTTGGAGCCACCCGCTCAGCTGCTTGGGGAGCCCCCGCAGGCTGCGTCGGTCGGAGATGGTGGGCCCAGCTGGTGCAAGAAGCTAGAGGAGGCGCTGCAGCAAAGGCGGGCAAACGGGCGTGCAATCATGGTAGCGGAGGATGTGCACCAGGGGGGGGCAAAGCGCTACGGCAGCTTCGAGAATGTCGCGGCCTTGGTGGCGCACCGAAGGTCGCTTGGGCCGTTTGCGCATCTGTACGAGCTCATCCAGGACGATGCTTGCTGGCGCGTCTACTTCGACCTGGACTTTTCGCTCCCCACCGAGGATTCAAGCGACTTTGAACGGCGCCTGGGGGCTTTCCACCTGGTCAGGGACCGTTTCTTAACCTCGGTGCTGAACATCCCCGAGGGCGCGCTCCATTTCCAAGCTTGCAAGGCGCACGGTCCGGCGCGCCCCCCGAAGCAAGAGTTCAAGTACAGTGTGCACGAGGTGCTGGAGGGGTTTTACCTGAGGGGCCTGGAAGCCAGGAGGGCGTTCGGGAAGGCCTTTGGGTGCTTCTTGGAGAGCCCCCCGGACGACCTGAAGGCGAGCATCGAGCTCTTGCGGAAGGAGAATGGATCCGCCTACATGTGGGACGGGTCCGTCTATGGGCGCTACCGCTGCTTCCGAATCTTGAGGTCCTCCAAGTTCGGGGACCGTCTTCGCTCCCTCGTCCCCTGCGATGGCAGCTCTGAGGCGATCGCTGACCACCTGGTCTGCCTTTACTCGGAAGCAGAGCTGGCCGACTCCACCGAGATTAGCGCCGACCTTCTTGGGCAGTGGGCAACCGCGCAGCGCGGCCCCCCTGCCCCCGCTCGTGTGGGGGCCTTCCGGCAGAGGGCGCTAGCCCTCGACGAGGCGAGCACCTCGGAGGGGCTCGGCGAGGATCTCACCGAGCAGGAGCGGGCCATCCTCATCGCCCGCTACCAGGAGGATCACGCAGGGGCCCAGATCGACCGGGTGGTGCAGGAGCGGCCGGGGGTGTTCTTCATCCACTTTTGCACGCCGGAGCCCACGTGCTGCATTGCGGGGAGGCGCCACACGTCCCCAGGCAACCAAAACCCGTACCTGATATACAAGCGGGACGAGCCACGCATTGCGCGCTACCAGTGCTTTGCAAACAGCTGCAGGTAAGGCGCCCCAGTAGTGAGCTGAGATCTGATTGCCCGGCACGGCTCAGCAGTCAATCTGACTGGTCGCTCTTTACATTCAAGCCTAAAAGGTGGTGTAGATCGTTCAGCTCTTTCAAGGTTCCAGGAGTTCTTGTTCGAGATGGTCAAGAAGGAGTACAAGGTCGACCCCAGTCGGGTTGATCACGACTTCTACACCCGCTTTTGCGCTGACGAGGACGATGCAAAGAGGACAAGAGAGGCCCACGCGAACTATCTCAGGTCAGCGCCTCATTTCAGTCGTGCTCGTCTCTTGAGCAAAAATTGATGCCCTCCTGCTGCCTTCGACTTCCACCTGAAGTGAACGATCGGTGAACTTCAAGTCTGCAGCATGTGCCCAGAGCCAAAGGTTCCGCTCAATTTTGTTTCCTTCTTCGGCTGCAAATCGTACGTCCAAAGTCTCATATTGCTGCCCCTCTGACGCTTGTCGTGACCTGCAGGTTTCGGGAGCACCGCTTCGACGCCCTCGCCGCGGACCTGAACAGAGCACTTGGGCAGGCCAACGAGGAGGGCGTGATTTAGGAGTACGTCCAGGAAATGCGCGACCCTGTCAATCGTGTGCCGTTTGCGGTGCGCGTCCTCGCCTTCCTCGTGGGTTGCGAGGAGGGGGAGCTGAATCATAAGGCGGAGCGGTGGGAGGTCTCGGACGAGCGCGTGCAGGCTGCCTATGCGGAGCACATCGGGCCCAACCAGACCCGTTTGAAGACCATCTTTAACCTGTACGGCTTTGTGCAGCAGACCACCAGGCCGTCGAAGGCTGCCGAAGGGAAAGTGAGAGAAAAGAGGGCTCAGAAGCGGAATGCAGTGGGCAACGTGCTCAGGGCGGGCCTTGGGATTGAGCTACGTATGGGCTCAAGGAGCGCCGGCAAATTCAAGAATCCCCACGTGTTGACGCCCGCCATTTGGTTGGGCCTGCATGAGCGGTACGGTTGGTTTACTCCGGAGACGGGACTAGTCCTGAGTGCATGATCGTGCCGAGGGGTAGTGGTTCATAGACGTTGTGGTGCAGGTCAGGAGTTGATCAAGGTGCAATGCCTTTGAGCGTGCATAGCGTCTTAGAAGGCCATGTTTATCATTGGTCTTTGTGGTTTGCTGCAGTGATCAGACAGACATATTGTTCGAATAACATTAAGAGCGGTTGCAACGAGACCGGTCGCTCAGCCTATGCTCACTTGATACCGCCTAAAAGCACGCCGTGCTCTGCTCGTGAGATGCATCATGTTAGAAAGTATGAGCTAAGCTGTCAATATGCACGGTTGTAAAGGCTTCTTTGTATAGCATGGTGGTGCAAATTGACAAGCCCATGCTGGTCACTTATTCAAACGATGTTGTAAGAGATAGAGCGAGGTCGTCAATCTGCACCATTTGTGAGGCCTTTCTTGTTAAGCATCAGGGTGCAGATTGACGGCCCCATGCCGAACACTTTCTTGAGCAACGTTGTAGTTCATAGTACAAAGCTCGTCAATCTGCACCGTTTCAAAAGCTTATCTGTATAGCACGCGGTGCAAATTGACGACCCCACAGTGCCGGACACTTTCTTGAGCAACGTTGTAGTTCATGGTACAGAAGCTCGTCAATCTGCACTATTTCAAAAGCTTCTTTGTATGGCACGCGGTGCAAATTGTCAGCCCCCATGCCGGACACTTTCTTCAGCAACGTTGTAGTTCATGGTACAGAAGCTCGTCAATCTGCACCGTTTCCAGAGCTTCTTTGTATAGCACGCGGTGCAAATTGTCAGCCCCCATGCCGCACACTTTCTTGAGCAACGTTGTAGTTCACTGTGGTACAAAGCTCGTCAATCTGCACTGATTCAAGAGCTTCTTTGTATAGCACGCGGTGCAAATTGTCAGCCCCCATGCCGCACACTTTCTCCAGCAACGTTGTAGTTCATGGTACAGAAGCTCGTCAATCTGCACTGTTTCAAGAGCTTCTTTGTATAGCACGCGGTGCAAATTGACGGCCCCCTTGCCAGACACTTTCTTCAGCAACGTTGTAGTTCATGGTACAGAAGCTCGTCAATCTGCACGATCAAGTTCGTTTGTCAAGCTCGCGGGTGTATACTTAGGGTGAGAGTTTGGTGGCGGATATACCAACAATGGAGCAACTTCCGGATGGACGCATGTTATGTCGAGCCGTCGGGGTCAGCTGTGAAGGCCGTCCACAACGCGTTCGCAAGCTTCGACCCGGCCAAGAGCTAATGCTTTGCAAGCATTCTGGGAACGGGTATGACACCTACGCCATTGGGATCTTCGACTCGGTGGATCGTGAGAATCCTTCAGGGTTTGTTGGGCGCGACATCAAAGATCATAAAGTTTATGATCCAGACCGCAAAGGGATAGAGATGCCCGCACGGGTTTACCGCATCAATTGGGGCAGGGGCTACCATGGGCCGTGGGGCTTTGTGGTGGAGATCAATGATCTTCGAATAGATTATGGGACGAGCTCTGGTGCATGCTCGGATACCGCTTCTGATGATACAGTTTGCCAAATTCTGCTCAAAGCGTCAAACCTAATCGACACTCATATATCGCGATGCGGCGCTGCTGTGCATGAGACTATCAAAGACGAAATCATTTCAACCTTGCCCAAATCTGGGGTGGACGTAGACGTACTTGGAAAAATGATTGCTCGTGTGCAATGGTATCTTTGTGATTTTTTTGTGTGTACGGTACATCAACCGTTTGAATGGACGCAATTCTTGGCTATCGTCCTCAATCGCCCTTTGCAATCATTGAGATGGACAAGTCCGTTCTTGAGAGTGCTCGATTAGCTATCATACGATCTTATCAAGAATTTGGCTTGCTCGAGACCACCTTGGATGCCGCAGCTCTGGGTGGCATTCGAGCGCTGGCTGACCCCTTTGACCTTCGTCATATAACCAGACAGCTCGTGCGGTCGCTAGTTGCTGACGGGTTCAGCGCCTTTTGGGACAAATCCGGTTTGCATGGCCCATATGCAATAAAGGTAAGCTGGCGAGTCGCCCTAAAACACGCCTCTCAAGCACGACGTCGGGCACGAAAGTTGCAAATCTCTACGACCCATGCAGACGTGCATAAAAAAGGAGTGTTATCTCCCACAAATTGCATGGAACCAAGAGCGGTCTTCCCGTCATCTGCCTGTCGTGCTCCGAGCGTTGTGTGGGACAACAATGAGCCGCTTTTGGGCCTTGAGATGCTTGCGAATCCGGAGAAGGCTCGAGTGGCTCACGAAGTCTCTGAAATCATGTCGCCCAGATAATATGAATCGGCCAAAAGTCCCCATCTTTGAATTTTGTATGCCGCCAGTCACATTATCTGAGTTAGTAACTTTTCGATCGAAAATATACGGCCCGTCTGGCTATGAAGCCGGCTTATACAAGCTTTTGTAACCAGAAAATCGACAAAAGCGACTCTACATGTTAAATTCGTTTGACACATTTTAGAACGTGAATAATCACGTTTTCTGAGAAGACGAGCGTTCAGCTTGTCGAAAAAATTTCCATCATTATCCCAGCAAACTTGAAGATGGAAGAGTCTAGCGTAAGCACAAAATGCGTAACCACCGTAACCAACGGTGAACATCTGCTACGCCAAGTATTCGACGATGGCGATCGAAATCAAAACACAATTGCGCAATATGTGAAGCACGTCATGCGCTTGTTTCAGGGTTTGCACAAACAGAGCAACTTTAACAATTTGGAATGGATCAAGGATTCCGACACAATCATCAAATACTTTCAGGAGACGTACCCCGTAAAGCTAAGTATGCAGGCAACCAGCATTAATCCGCTTCTGGTCGTGTGCAGAAAAGCATTCTCAAATGACAAACGACTCTACGATGCGTACTACCAACGATTCACGGCGGTCCGCAAACTCATGGACGAAACCCGGCCCCCGCCCCAACAGCTCACCGAGCGTGAGGCGGCCAACTGGAAGAATTTGGATCAGATCAATGAGCGCCGGGTAGAGCTCCAGCAAATACGTGAATCGCAAGATTTTGCATAAAATGCCAGAGGAGTTGTCAATCGAAGATAGGATCATCCTAATCCGCCACCTCATTTTATGCCTCTTCACGTATCAACCAGCCGTACGTAATGATTATTCAGAGTGCCCGATTGTCCGATTTGAGGACATCGGGACCGCTGAGGCGCGCAAGCTCATATCATCATCTGAGAACTACATGGTAGAATTCGAGAAGGACCAATTTCGTCTCGTTCTAAAGGACTTCAAGACAGTCAAACACCATGGCGTGACAAGCATTGATATGTCCACGCGGTCCAACAATGTGATTGCTGAAAGTCTTCAGGTCTTTCCACGCAAACATCTTTTGTCCCGCATGAGATCACCTGATCAGCCAATGAGTCGAAACTACATGACAAAATTCCGCTCGACCGGACTTTTCAAGGACGCAGCCGTTGGAAGTTGCCTTTTACGGAAGATTTGTGTCTCGAACGCAATGAAAGACGCCCCCAGCTTGCGAGAGAGGGAGGAGTTGGCACGGCAAATGCTCCACACGGCATCTATTGCTCAAAAAATCTACGAGAAAAAGTACAACCCGGACGGTTCAAAAATTTAATTTTGACATAGTCATAATTGGCTTTCGGAGCTGTTTGGCTGTCCTGGCGGATGCTTTCTAGGAGACTTCTATGCTTGTGAAGGCGCCTAAAGAAAGACTTGGTACTTTGGCATCATTTAAAGAGGCCGTTTGAGGCACGTCATAACCCGCGTTGGCCAAACGGATCAACGTTTGTTTCTGTAGTCTCTTTGTTTGACCCCTCAAATATCTTTTGTACGCTTGGCGTAGCAATATGGATTCTTGGTGTTTGTGGTAGTATGCTCGCATGTTTTCGGCGTGCTTCCTCGGATGCAGCTTTGCATATTGCCTATGAGTGCAGCAAGCGCGACACTGGCATGAACTCATGGACAGAGTATTGTTCGAATTATTTTGAGAGCCGTCATTGCTTTGATGGTCCATATTGAGAGCCCTGATGTTGCATGAGATTATATTTGACTCCATCCCGTGACCGCGGTCCAAATTTCAAGCACGTTCATACAGGCCCCTTTTTTCTCTAGTGAAGCAATAGAAGATGTCTGATAGTAAGCAAGCCAGCGCTCTTGGGCCTCAGGCCATCAGAGATTCCAAGGCCATGGGGCCTCTAGCTATTAGACACGAGATCGAAAGGCTAGCCGCCGCTGGCCTCTATGCAATCCCTGTACGACTCTATTGGGATGGACAGAGGAAGCAAGCTCAGCATCCAAAATGGAATCGTATGAAGAACCCCGACTCATGGCGCAAATCCATTGAACTTTGAGACCATCAAGGTTGATGGCAAAGTCTATGCTGTTGATGGACGTGGACTCGGGGGCCTGGTGTACGCCCCCCCGGCAAGCTACATTAATGGCGAAGGCAAAGTCGCAAAGTACCAGTGGTTGAACGGCCCCCCAAGCTTTGATGCGTGCAAGGAGATGGATCCTTGGCTGGTCGAGCTCGTAAACAATCGCAACGGTCAACGCCGCCGCAACGACGAGCAAAGACGAAGGTGTGCCACGGATCGAACCATCGGCAGCGTTCATCGAATCATCCGAAGGATTGGAGAGTATTGAAGTCGAGCCCGAGAGTCGGCGGCCGGCCACGAGCTCTGAGTCGCCACACGGCAAAGAGCTCTTGCGGGCGGAACTTGCAAAGATGCTGAGGGAGGCCGGCGACTTGACCAGCACGTACGCGGGTACTTTGCCGCACGGTTTGTACGTGACGTACTATTGCTATCGGACACACGGGCCTCGAAGGTGCCTCTTTGGCCACATGCACTCGGGAAGCAACAATTTCAACCTGCTCAAGAGAGGCCGAAACGTCTACTATCGCTGTCACGGTGTCGACTGCTCCCACAAGCCGGCCAAAAAGCTCGGGGTTCTGGACGACCTCAAGGCCGCTCTGCAAGATGCAACCACTGAGCCCGTGGACCCCCATGACGACATGCAAGTGATAACTCAGTACACGAGAGGGACTCAAGAGGTCCAAGACCTGCTGCTTAAGATCGTTGTTGAGCATGCGGCTCCGAAGGCGTACGCCAACCTAGGACGCCTCTTTGCGTACATGTATATGATCGAGGGCCGCATTCTGGCGACCACCAACGAATGCAGAAAAGAGCCGCGAATCGCACTTTTTTGTCTGGAACGGTTCTTCGTGGATCCAAGACACCTGCAATATGGTTACGAGCGTCTTCACAAGTCAGATGGGCTGTTTGCTGGCATGGTACGAATGGCAGCGAGAGAGATTTTTGGGCACTCTGTACTCGAAGCACCGGGACTTGGAGGGCTACGTGGTGGATGGCAATCTCAAGCATCTCGACATCGAAGAGGTCAACTCCAAGGTGCTGAAGGAAATCAAGATGGCCACAGAAGCGTGCATGAAGGAACTAGATGAGAGCATGCCCAGCTTCGGCAAGATCAACGTGCAGGATATTGTCGACGTGCGCAAGTGCATGCACTCTGTTGTCAACGATTTGCACGTGCCGGGGTTGCTCGACATATTTGATCAGGATCACGCGGTCGCAAATGCGCCCAATGGTTTGATCGATCTTCAGACGGGGGCGCTTTTGCCGCATCATCCTCAAAACCTCTGCAATAATCAGACGAGCGTATACGTTTCCGGCGCTTCACTGCGGCCCACGTCCAGATTCAGAACGTTTCTGATGGAAATCCTCCCATCGGAGGCAATCGACTGGCTCCAGATGTTTCTGGGATATTGCCTCACCGGTGAGACATCGGAGGAGCTTCTCGTCATAGCAAACGGCTTTTCGGGCGCGAATGGGAAGTCCGCGTTAAAGCAAGCGCTTGAGAGAGCATTTGGGAGCTATATTTGTGCCGAGAACAAGGCCATATTCATCAAGCCAACGTTCAAAGCAAATGCAACCGCGGCTTCGACCCACCTCATGCAGATTCGTACCAAGAGATTTGTCACCAATGACGAATCCGACGGGGTTGAGGAGCTCAATGGACCGTTTTTAAAGGAGGCAAGTGGAGGCGGCAAACTCAATGCTCGAGAGCTCTTTTGCAAACCGCAAAGCTACGTTCCCCAATATAAGCTCTGTCTCTTCACCAACTTCAGGCCCCATTTTCCAAGCGACGATGCCGCATTGATCCGACGGATCGTGCTCATCATGTTCAACTACACATTCAAGAACCCCAACGAGCTGGACGCAACCAACAAATGGCACAAGCCCATCGACTTGAGTGTGAAGCCTTACTTTGAGTCAGACGAGGGAGCCGCAGACACTCTGGATTTTTGCGTTCGAGGTGCGATGATGTACTATGAAAAAAAAGCACTCGCACCTGCTGCAAAAGTTCTATCTCCAATCCCCGCAATATTCAAGGCAGCTGCAGATGAGTACGCTGAGGAGAATGACAGGCTTCAAGCTTTCATAGACGAGGCTTGCTTTACACAAGACCCCACTGCGAAGATCGCCAAATCCGATTTCGTTGAAGCCTTTAAGGATTTCTTGTATGCTGGTGGGCACGACGTGGGTTTGGCGGGTGATGGATTGGCGAGGGCAATGCGCTTAAAGGGATACTTGCAACAACCGCCTAATGGTGGGAAAGCCCTCATGGTCAGAACGAATGATGGTAGATCAAGAGGCAGAGGTTTTTTTGGCATTCGCCTGAAGACCGATGATGAACTTCAGGCCGAAGAGCACTGAAGTTGAGCAATTGGTAACTGATACAGATGATACATAAATGTGGTCGTTTAAGACGGATGTGTATCAACATCAAAAATCGGACTCCCTTTCCATACCGTGCCTTTTGACGGCAAATTTGGACTCTGTTGTGCGTCGCATTATGTCATGCTGAAGGCTCAAAAAAGCAGATTCTTTGCCTCGCCTCGCGAGGTGTGCTTTTTTGAGGCTGATACATGTGATACAAGATACATATATAAAGATTACTATAGTAAGTTTGAAAAACAACAACAATTGCTTAGTATATACGGCGCCGCATATAGCAATTTCGCGTATCATCTGTATCTCTTGTATCAGGCAAAAAATGCTTCATTGCGACATGATCCGCGTACAAAAGTGAAAATCACTTCTTTTTTGCAGCAAAAAAATCCATTGCGGGTTGTTCGTTTACGTCAAACAAAGATACATCTTTATCCTTTTGACGCATGATACGGTACTAAAATGCGCATCAGTGTTTGTATCACAGTTGAGACGATCCAAAAGTACAGTGAATTAGTAATTCTACCCTAGCAATAGTCTCCTTACAATGCTTGCCGTCTGTACGGTCATGGAGTAGGATTGAGAAGGCCCGAAAAAGGCAAGAAAGACGAAATCGGTGCATTGCTTTTTAGAATATGAACCCCCTTCAATGCATCCATCACCACATGACAAATGTAAATACCAAAATGGAACCTGAGGCGGTGGGTAATGAGTAATAGGGTAATACAGAAGAATCTCAACGCCGCCCCCTCTTGATCGACTCCCTCAACGGATTGCTAGTATTGCTCCAATACACTGCGTACTTTGACCGCTCAAACAACGTGTCGAGGATCGTTGTAACCCTACTCAACAGCCGCTTGATGCTCGTGATCTGCTGGAGGCTGGCCGCACATCTCAGGCTTTAACCCCGAATTGATGCCCTCTGAAGCCGTCGTAATCGTGTGGCCGTGTTGCGAGAAGGAGTCGATGAACAGCGTCGGCGCACAAGTGTGCGTGGCATAGCGCTTTGCCCCCGTTGGTGCGCAGCTCACGGGCCCCGAGTGAAAGCGATCCACCACAAAAAGCATGAACTTGGCCAGCTGGGGCACTCGATTGAGAAACCACTCCTGTGCGTTGCAAGCGGCATCCTCTACGATTGTGAGCCCCCGCAGCGTCTTAAATGCCAGTGGGAACCGCGTGAGTAGCACGGTGCCAAGATCGGAGACGGATTCGCCCCCCTTAAGCCAGTGGTACCCAAGGGGCGCCCGATCCTGGCAGGACGCGATAAACATCCCGGCGCGCCCCTTGGAGGATCGAGGATTTGGGGCGCTACAATGTTGGGTGAGCCGCTCCTCCGAACCCCTCTTCCCCCGACCGGCTTCGTCTTCCCCATCGACAAACCGAGGCCGGCCGTACAGCAGGGGGTGAAAAGAGTAGGTCGAGACGGCGCCGACCCGCTCCTCATAAGCGGCCGATGGCGCTCGAAGGAAGCCACCTTCCTTGTAGCACGAGGGCTCGCGGACCTCGAGCTCGAACAGAAGCGAGTTGGCAGCCCCCTTCAATGCCGCCCCACGTTGCTCGGCATACTCCATGGCCGCCCCCTCTAGCCGACCCGCAAGCCTCAGCTTCTCGCCTTCGATTGCCCAGAGGTGCTCGGTTGCATCATGGAGTGCGGCCAGTGGCGATCGCAAGGCTGGACCCGGCCGGTTTGCGCTGGGCTCGAAGCAGAGGAGGTTCGTGGCATAGATGTCACGCACGAGTGGCCGCAGCGTTGCTGAAAATGCGTACTGTCCGCCGGCAACTGGATGGAGGCGCAGGACGGCCGCTAGCATGGGGCCGTCGTTGGAGAGGTACGCCAACCCGCGCTCGTCGAGCGGCCCCTCCAGCAACACGTGTCTCAGCAGCTTCAAGGTGACCACGTGCCCGAACACCCACGAGTAGCGAGGGATGAGCAGGGCGTGGAGGAGGGCTCCGTACGGCTGGAAGTGAGTCAGGCACCAGCCGGTCGATCCCACGGGCCCGTCTTTGAGGAACCCTGCCATCCAGGGCCGCCGCGGCACCGCCTTGCAAATCGCACACGTGGCAGGATCGTGACAAGCTCCCGACTCGATCACGAGGTCGATCAGAGCGGCGACATTTGCCGGAAGCCCCTCCCGCATGGCGACAAACTCCTCCGGCTTCAGAGGCGCATTGCTCCCTTAGGCCGGAGCTTTGCGAAAGTTGCACCACCTCTGCGCAAGAGCACGCACGGCCGGCCGCAACTCGGACAGCCCGTTGCGATACTTCCAGGGGCAGTCGATCCCCTCCAGTGGCACGTCGGAGGGGCGCACCCCTCCCACGCTCAAAGGAGTGAAGCCCCCGGAGACCCTCGGCGCTTTCGGGTCCGGTTCGCAGATGCCGTGCAAGGACGCTTCCGTGCCGGAGTCTCGCATCGCGCTCGAGTTGGCAAAGAAGGTCCCATCAAAGGTGATAACCTTGTCCCGTCCAAAAGCGTACGTGGCCAGCTCGGAGCTCGGCCCTTCCGTTCGCTCCGGCCTCAGGGGGTTGCCAGCCCTCCGGGCCTTCGCCTCAGCCGCCTCCACCTCGCCCGTGTAGAGATGCGCGCAATCGACGCGCGAGCACACGTGCTGGATTCGAGACCGGGCGGCGAGGTCGTTGAAGGCCTGCATGGCCGAATCGAACACCCGGTCGTCCAGCCTAGGGACGTTCGGCCCCTCCAAGCACCTCGTAGCCATGTCCTCCGCCTCAAAGTTGAGGCTGTGGGCCGCCCCCAGGGCCGCCGCAAAGTGGTTGCGCAAGAGGAGGCCATG
>DF237871.1:0-23557 GCA_000708835.1 Klebsormidium nitens | reverse complement strand
ACTGACACTGAATTTACAATCGGTCACCAGACCGTCGAACCTGGTGCGAACGCCCTCAACGTGCACGCTCAACTTGACTGCTTGACACCAGTTGCAATATCGGTGCGAGCTCGGCAGACGGGCTTCCATGCGTGCAGTTGTGCACCGAATGTGGCTTACAGTGTCACTTTTCAGCAACACGCTGCTGTGCTGGGATATTGACACAGAGAAGCAAATCGGTGCGACCACTCACAGTCCTGCCTGCGAGTAAAGCGTGTCTCCCAAAAACCGGGAGGAAGTGCCAACCAATCCAAACTGCGGCTCGGCGCGGAGCCTTGACACCACATTACAGTCTGCCTCGGCCTTATTACTAACACCACCTCAGCTGCAATGTTTACGCGGAGTCGGAAACCTCGGCGACGGCGTTAAGCTTACGTCACTCGACCAATCAGACCGCCGGGATGGGTCCTGAAGACTCTGTAAGAGCCGCCTAAAGAGCATAGAACTACCACAAGCAGCTCGAGGCACGTACGCAGTGCCCTACATGTAGAGGCAACTTAAAGTTATGGTAAACTATTCGTCATTCCATCTCCTCTGTTGATCACTGAACATACATTCAGAGGGAGCTCAACTGATATTAATAAGTACACATATGTACTTTAGTCCTGATTCCTGAGTGTTGAACTTGCAATGGCGGCCAGCAGGGCCTGGGTGGCAGCTGGAAAGGCAGGTCAAAGTGTGCCTGTCCTTTCGGGGAAGTGCAGCAGTCAGCACAGTGATGCACGGTGCTCTGCTTTCAGAAGCTGGCCCGCTGTTGGCCCCAGGGATCTGTATTCAAAACTCACAAAAGGTGGAAACATAACACAATGCCGCTACAATGTAGCAGATCTGTTTAGGTACAAGAGACACAGTAAAGCCTCTCAGCACAGGCTTGCGAGGAGGGCTGAGAGGGAGAGGGTAGTTGGAGTAAGTGCAACATTAGAGCAAGGAGTCACCATTGTTGTGGGCGCTGAAGCAACTAAGGAAGCACCTGCCTCAGACAATGCTGGCACCAATGTGCAAGCCGTCTTATTTGACATGGACGGCGTTCTTTGCGACAGCGAAGATAGGTCGAGGCAGGCAGCAGTTGAGCTCTTCAAGGAGTTAGGGTTTGAGGTCACGGAGGAGGACTTCATCCCGTTCATGGGGACAGGGGAGGCCAACTTCCTGGGTGGGGTGGCGCGCAAGTTTGGCGTCCCTGACTGGGATGTCACTAAGGCCAAGGCACGCTTCTTCGAGATCTACATTGGCAAGGTGGGGCGTGCCACCAATGTTAGCGGTTAATGGACCTTCTTGAAAAGGGGCTCAAGAGAAATGGGATCTACTTCGGTTGGAAGTCAGCCCCTGTAAGCTGGAAGTAGTCCTACTTCGTGGGCGCTTTCTGGCAATATGGCTATCTTTGGCATGGCTTGCTAGGGCAATCTGACCCACAGCTGGACTGCATCAATGCAAGGAACGTTGCTCCAGCTGGCCATCAGGGTTCATGCGACGGGGCTGATTAATCAGGGAACCTTAAGGCTGGCATTGGCGCCTATATTAGCCCCAAAGAATATTTTCCTTTTCTTGAGATGTAGCATCAGTCATTAGGCGCCATCACACCACCTCCTTAGAGAGCTCCAAACCCGGCTTCTCAATCCATTCTCAAAATACTAAGTTGCGCTTTGCTTCATTGTGCAGTATGCCCTCCCTGACTCGGGCCTAGGCTACTCTGGGGCGCTCGAGTTGATCCAAGCGGTGAAGCGGGCAGGGCTCAAGGCGGCGGTTGCTTCCAGTGCCGACCTTGTCAAAGTCAATGCAAACCTTGCAGCCGCTGGTCTCCCTCTAACCAAGTAAGGCCCTCAAACCATCGCGGCCATCATCTTCACTCGTAGAATGTCAATATGTCCACTTCTCAAAAACTGGGCTCTCCTCTGAGAATTCTTGGAAGGTTAACAAGGCTCCACAATCGCACCTAATGGCTGTCCCTTATGCCCATCATAACAACACTTAACATGTGGCCCGACGAATTAAAAGTGCCCTTCCCCAAGATGAAGGGGTGGGGAGAAGAAAGTTTGCGCCTCAAGAGCTCGCTGTTCCTAGTAAAGTCCGACGCTCATGCTCATCTCAGCAGGATGTCTTTTTTGGTCCTCTCTAAAAGATGCGAGGGAGTCACTATCTGACCTGCAAACTGATGCCTCCATGTTACTCCCCAGTTTTGACGCGGTGGTGTCAGCGGACCTGTTTGAGCGGCTGAAGCCGTCCCCTGACATCTTCCTGGCCGCTTCCAAGGCCCTCGGTGTGCCCCCTTCGCAGTGTGTGGTCATTGAGGATGCACTGGCGGGCGTGCAGGCAGCACTGGCGGCAGGCATGCGGTGAGGCAATGGAGCTTAGGCATTGTAAACTGGATGTTGGTCAGTCAGATGGTGGGAGGGGAGATTCGGTCTGTGGCTAATGAGCAGGAGCAAAGGCCTAGTTGCGCTTACGTGTGCATTTGTCTAATGAGGGTCCGCTTGAGTGTGAACAGGCTATGTCGCCATGCAACTCTGCAACTCACGAAGCGTTCCCCTGTTAAACTCTACAACAAAACTTCCCTTGATCACAGTACTGGTAAAGCAGGCACCCACTTCTACGGCATGGCAGTTCTTTGGTTCCTTCAGTCATTAACCAAGTGTCTTGCTCCTCGCTGCTCTCAGTTGCATTGGCGTCACGACCTCTCTCGACGCCGCTGCTCTCGCCCCCGGTGGGCCCGCCCTGGTGCGCAAAGACATCTCGCACATTACCTTGGACGATATTCTGACCGTCAAGTACCCCCCTTCCAACAACGATGACCAGAACGAGACCCCCGCCCAACTACTGAAGGAGCTGAAGCAGTCGGGGGGCAAGGAGGGAATTGCGAAGGGACTCCAGAGCGTGCTGAATGCGACAGTGGACCTGCCAGGGGGGTAAGGCCACAACTGCAGCGGGGTTCACAATAAATCTTGCACTGGGACGTTTCGTTGGAAAAGGGCAGGCTGTCGGCTGCACCACCTTTGCTGCGAGGACTTCATGTAAAGGTCTATCCTTTTGGAGTTACTTCGGTGTCCACTTTCTGATGCACGTCCTGGTCAGAGATGGGCTTACATAAAACCAAAGCTTGATGACATCTGCCGGAAGCAAGATACAAATTTGGATTAAATGGGTTCAGAGAACAACTCTCTGTACATCCACAATTCAGACCACATTTCTCCCCTGGCAACTGGTATAAATGAATCAATGGAGCGTCAAATCATCGTCAAAAGCATGGATGACTGTTCACCGGTTCTTTATTGACCGTTTAGGTGGCCGCTGTGCAGTTTCTCAACAAGGCGGAGAGATGTGTTGCGGTTGGGTGCGGGGCTTATTGGGTTGACGAGCACCTACATAGCCTTTACACGAGCCAAGGTGGGCCCTCCCTAGCATGAAAACTTGCCTGACCTACGAACACCCTTCTCGCTTTCTGAAAGGACGGACAACAGGCTTTGTTTTCCCGTTCCAAATGGTTGGGGTTATCTCCGCTTCACATGGATGGTGGGTTTCACTTTAATGACCGTCCAGAAGCGAGCGAGCAGAAGTTTGTGCCCTGGTTGGAGGACGGTCTGAGGGTTCTTTTGAGGAATCGGTTGATTCTGCCAGTCGCTTCAGGGGCCTGACGTCATCTTCTTGGTCTGGCTGGCAGAATCAACCGGACGTACGAGCTTGGATAAGGACAAAAGGGTGGTGGCTAGCCTGGGTCTGGCAGGCAGCAATCATAGCTTATTGCGTCCGCGCATTTCCGTATTGGCGAAAGGTAGTGCCACCAGAGAAGGCACCTGGGCGATTCGCTCGCTAAGAGCCTGTCTGAGAAAATGAATCACGCGCGGAGGTTTTGGATCAACAGAAAGGGGATGCAAACGAGACAGATAGCCGCAGCAGATTTTGAAAGCCAAGTTTCTCACAAGTACAGTGCTGTACTGGGTTGCAGAGCAGGGAACCGAGCTCTTCTTTCCAGAGGCTGCTCTACCGCTAATGAAAATTACGTTTCCTTTTGGGGTCAAAGTTGGCCCCAGTCATGCTTCCTGTGCCCTTTCGTTCCTAGTCTTCGAATGCCGTTTTGGACCACTTTCCTTATACTCCATTTGGAAGGCTGCCTCGCCACAGTCGCTTCCCTTCATACTGGTTAGTGATCAAAAGCCCTTTGTCATTTGAGGCTCCGCGCTCGAGCGAGCTCTTTCGGCTAGCGTCGTAGGGTCTCAGATCCGACGCCTCACGCGAGCTCGTTGCTCCGTCGGGCGCAGGCCATGTCTTACGTGTCGCCCCGTGCCGTGCTCAACCAGCTGTTTGGTGCCCCCGCCCCTGGAGTTGCGGAAGCTGCAGAGGACCGCGTGAAGCAGTTCAAGAAGTATATCCGGGACATGGAGAAGCGGTGAGCGGCCAGGGCTGTCCATCCTTGACTTGCTTTCGATTGTTCCTTGCTCTGATTGTCTGCCCGACTTGCGATTGGTCGATCTGTCGCTCTGATTGTAGAGCCCGGCATCTTGCCACTCAAAAGCCTGTCGCTCCGAATCGCGGACCTCCTTACTCGGATGTAGAGCAGTATCCGCCTTTCTGATGCCACCTTTTTGCTCCGGAGACGTTTGCTTGCACTCGCGAAGCGTGGCAGCTCTTGTCCAAGAGAACTTTACACCTTCTCTTTGAAAGTGCATGAAGAACTGGGATCTGAAAAGCGCGCCCAGTGCCAAAGGTGCACTCCTTTCGGTCTTCTGCAGCGGGGGCGGCACCACGGTCCCCGAGTTCCAGCAGGGCCTCGCCTGGCTCAACACAGCGCCGCTCAAACTCAGCAAGGTAAGCCCACCTGACGATTGGGTCGCTGTTCGAGATTTCTTGATGCGATTAAGGAGGCATTGTATTGCCACGGATCGGCTGGGACGAAGCCGGGCTTTCGCTTTGTTCACACAGTCCGATAGGTGAGCACCAGAGGATTCTGTTCCAAATCAGTCGCTGATGTTCTGGTCCAGGCCGCTGGTCAGCAAAGGCACAGCGCTTCCGAGTCGCTGTCGCTCGTTGTGGTTGCTTGATGCAGCCTTCCAGTGTTGGCACTTGTTCTCCTTCAGTACAAGAGTCCTCAGGTTGTGCCGTCGCTGTTGCAGGAGCTACGTGGGCGAGTGCTGGTGCTCGACTTCTGGACGTACTGCTGCATCAACTGCATGCACATCCTGCCGGACCTCGCCTTTCTGGAGAAGAAGTACAAGGACCAGCCCGTAAGCCACGCCATCCTTTTTGTTAGCTTTCCGGATCCGTGAAGTACACGACTGGTTGTAACTTGGATGCTTGTCTCCAATTTATTCAGCAGATATCTGCAAGATGGCACCCAAGAAGTGCGAGACGTGATGCTTCGAGAGTGAACTAAACCCTTTATCTGCTGGGGCTTGTCCCCGGGGCCCTTCACTTTGATCTGCTCGTGAATTTCCGGGTTGCCATCATGGGAAAGTAGCTTTGTTCAGGCGGGTCACGTAGAAGCAGTCCGTTTAGAAGCTAGCTCGTCTTTTGCGGCGGGCTTGAACTTATGAACGATCGGACTAGTGCTCTGCGAAGGGTGCTGCGCTAAAGTTGAGGCGGTCGTATTATAGGTAACGGTGGTGGGAGTTCACTCGGCCAAGTTCGACAACGAGAAGGACACGGAGGCAATTCGGGAGGCGGTCCTGCGCTACGACGTCGTGCACCCCGTGAGTACGGCCTACTCACGTACTGATTCGCACTGGACAAACCAAAGAGTGGCTACCTTGCATTTTTTAAGTACCCCGGTCCTTAACAGGAACGGCTCGAGTTCGTTGTTACGGTTGTCTGCTATGGAGAATTCAGCGTGTTTAGGATCCGTCTGAACTAATCAATCTCTAATCTGTGGGTTCGCCAGAGCGGCTCAAGAGTGTATACAACCCCGTTGGTCCCACCAGCTTGGGTCACCATTGCTGTTTCACGTATTCACAACCGCAAAGCCGTTGATAAGATCTCTATACGGGCCCCGACCATTTTGTCCACCTGCAAGTTCTCTCCCCCCGTGCTCACATGTGTCGTCGGTGTACCGCACAGGTTGTAAACGATGGTGAGATGACGATGTGGCGCGGGCTGGGCGTGAGTTCGTGGCCGACGCTAGCGGTGGTGAGCCCGAAGGGAAAGCTGCTAGCCATGCTAGCGGGGGAGGGCCACCGGCAAGACATCGACGAACTACTGCAGGCCGCGCTCGAGTATTACGGCGAGCAGGGAGATCTGAAAAACGACCCGCTGCCGATCAGTCTGGAGAAAGACAAGGACTCGCGGGTGGCGAAGAGCCCGCTCAGGTTCCCGGGCAAGATCGCGACGGATCTGAAGAACAAGCGGCTGTTCATCTCCGACAGCAGCCAGCACCGGATAGTGGTTACGGACCTGAAGGGGAATTTCATCACACAAATAGGGGGTGGCGGCGGGGAGGGTCTGCGGGACGGCGCGTTTGAGTTTGCGGCGTTCAATCGGCCGCAGGGGCTGGCGTACCACTCGGGGCGGGATCTGCTATACGTGGCGGATACGGAGAACCATGCGTTTAGGGAGGTGAACTTGGGGAGCGGCATGGTGAGAACGCTAGCAGGGAACGGGAAGCAAGGGGCGGACTACCGAGGGGGGGGGTCGGGGCCTACGCAGGTGAGCGCTGGCTTTTATGACCTCTTAAAACCAAGCAATGGAGGTGTCACGATGGTACGATAGTTCTCAATCTGAAGTCGGCATGAATACCTCATGCCCTTTGTCGCTCTTCTATATCATTCATAACACGTGCAAATCAAATTTCAGATCTGGTCGAAATCTCACAATCTCCTAGAAGCTCTCATGGCCTATTTCCATTTTGAGAAAACCCTGACATTGCTTCGCCAGATTTGTTTTAGCGATGCAAAGCTGCACCACACGGGCAGTGGATTGCCAAGTCGCTTCTTTCAAACAGCATGTTCTCGGTTTGCCGTGCAGTTGTTGAACTCGCCTTGGGACGTGGTGGTGGACGAGGCGCGCAACGTCGCGTACGTGGCCATGGCGGGGCAGCACCAGCTGTGGAAGTACGACATCGCCGGCAACACGATCGGCCAGTTCAGCGGGGACGGCTACGAGCGCAATCTCAACGGGCCCAGGTACGGGCCGCTCGTAATGGCTAACATGTGCCTGATTATCGACAGAGTCTTCTTCATCTTCACAGCGTCAAGTGAGAGAAGTCTTTCACCAGAACTCAGGAACAAGCTGCATTCGAACAGAAGTTGCTAGCTTGAAGGGTACCGTGTGTGGCCTAAACAACCTTTCTGACTGGGAGAGAAGAGAACTTGAAAACTTTCAGGCAATACTCTCAGGAGCTTCGTGTACTCTGGTAGCTATGGCTCGGTCTCAGAAGCACAGACAGATAAGTGCAGACGGGCACGTCTTGGTGCCCCTCTGAGCGCGCCCCCTGTGATTGCAGCGGGACCAAGTCATCGTTTGCGCAGCCGTCGGGGTTGTCCCTTACGCCAGACGGCTCCAGCATGTACGTCGCCGACAGTGAGAGCAGCTCTGTGCGCGTGGTCAACACCGCCACGGGGGGGTCCCAGAGCAACGTAGGGGGCGACCCCTACTTTTCGGACAATCTCTTCCAGGTATGACCCGCCCGAGAATATCTGAGTCCGATTCCTTACCTGGGATCCAGCGCACTCAGCTCCCGGGATCCACAGAGCTGCAGAGACCAGGAAGGAAAACCAGTCAGAAAGTGTGTAGAAGATGTGAGCGATCAGGATGCCCTACTATAATTCATAGTGGGGCCGATATGCTTGCCGCTGGAGCAAAGCTGCCTTCTGAAAGGCACTCCTCTCCGCATCTTCCCTGTCCAGGTTCCTTCGCAACTATCCGAAGGGTATCACACCGTTGCTTGCCTTCCAAGTGTCCGGGTAGTCTTCTGACCATGTTGCGTGACGCAGTTTGGCGATGTGGACGGTCAGGGCGGGAGCGCGCGGTTGCAACACCCACTAGGGGTGCTTTACGATCCCGCAGGAGGCAAGGTCTTTGTTGCAGATTCGTACAACCATAAGGTGAGGACTTAGAGGCAATGCAAGATATTCTCCGTGTAAAGCAAGTTCATCTCGCAGCCGCTTATTACCTGGTCAAGTCGATAAGCAGACGGTGCGGTGTTGATACTGGCTGTCTGCTTTGTGCGTCCTCTTGTTTGTGACGTCAGACTGCCCGGCTTCGATCGTGTCCCGCATTGAGGGGCAGCTCAAGTTTGGCAAGACCAAAGAGAATGGAGGTCGTACAATTGTGGCGAGTGCCTTGAATCCCAGTCCATGATCACACCGCTTGAGGATATAAATTCGGTTGGCTCCCCAGCTCCTTGACTGTGGCTTAAGCCGACAGCTGCCGGTTTGTTCAGACACCGACTCTGTCTGTCTCTTGGCTCCCGCTGCGACACTAAGCACGCTCGTCGTCTTTGGCAAATGCTTTCACGAGTAGAAGGAGTGCCTTTCCCGAATCCCCTGTGAGCCTCTCTTACGCTTGTGCTGTGCCTGTTGCCTGCAGGTAAAGATCATGGACCCTAGTAAAAACTTGGTACAGACGCTAGCCGGTACCGGAAAGCCTGGTTTCAGAGACGGGACGGGCGGAGAGGTGCAGTTTTCCGAGCCCAATGGACTGGCGCTCGGAGAGGACGGTGAGCTGAAAAAGTTTCTCACATCCAACGGCAGCAATATATCTACTCCTGTGCTCTGTGCAAAGCAATCGGGAACCCTACTGCGCCCCTATATTCTTCAGGGGGGAGGTGACGAAGATTTCCACGTCGCAATGAGGCACATGCCCATAGAGATTTCGACTACTTGACGTCAGATTTTTCTGCAAGCACCCGAGACTGGTACTTCGCTGCCTGTGAATTCGGCCTCGCTTCCGCATCATACAGGCGACGTTTACGTGGCCGACACAAACAATAGTTTGATCCGGGTCATTCACACCCGGGACGGTAACAAGGTATCCACGCTCTCCCTGTCGGGAGTACCGCCACCGCCCGAGGCGCCCGCAGCAGCACGGAGAAAGTGAGGATGCTGTGACTTTTTCATTTTCGTCTGACCCCTCTTCTTTTAAGGGAGCGGGAACAGAGACCAAATGCCGCTACTTCCTGTGACACATGTTGGCAACTCCGATTGCTCTCAGTGCTCGTTCTGCCCCTCAATCCTTCTCTCTTTCAAGATTGTTTGTAGCTATTCTTTTGTTGCGTATTGAAATTTTTGGCAGTTCTCTCAGTCTAAGCAGTCCTTTAGCCACGACCTCAATTTGTAGTCCCAATGGACTACTCGAAGCCGCTTTCCGGAGCGAGGCGAAGCTTGCACCCGCTTGAGCTTGGAAGGCAACTGCGTAGCCAGGGTACTGTCGGCTCCGAAAGAGCTGGGAAGCATGACACGTCCGTTGCTTTCTGCAGGCGGCGCGCCGTTGATACCGAGTTGGTAAAGGTAGACGAGGTGTCAGCCAGCAGCGGCAACCTGGTGCTGCAAATCAGCCTCCCCCCGGGCTATCACTACACGCAAGTGAGACCCACAGCCCAACTGAGGCGGCCCCCTATTCGGTCTTCCTTGATTCTTCTGCAAAACACATATTGCTCGAGGGGTCGACGATTCTTTACCAGAGAATGGTGAAGCCAGGGATTCGGTGCATTGCTTCATCGTGTACTGCGGGGGTGGCTGATTATCTGTTCCAGCGGCTGGAGACTCCTTGTGAGTCTTTAACCAGGGAGTCACTGTCCCCTTTTCGGATTTACGAGAAGCCACGTGGCCGCATCCTGACGGTCCGTTTGTGTGTGCAGGGCGCCACGAGTAAATACGAGGTGGAGTCCGACCCGAGCAACGGCGTGACGGTCCAGCCTGCCGCCGGGGACCTCAGCTCCGCGCGCGACGGCCCCTCCGCCACGCTCAAGTTCACGCGCAGCTCCACCGCGGCCTCGAGCGTCCGCATCAACTGCAAGGTGAGCGCCCCCGAATCTGCGCCCAGGCTGCGGTCCGTTCGTAAGCGCGGGCGAGTGGTTATCAGGGAGACCAGGATTGAAGATGCTGCCGTTGCTGATCTGCATCGAGCACCAGCTTCCAAGTCAGCTCTTAATCTGTGCGGCAAGTGCCGTCGATGCTCAAGAAAGTCTTCGCGGAGTAGCGACGTCTCGGGGCGACATGCTCTGCGGCATACCCTGAGCAATTGCTTGATGTGTCTTGCAGGTGTACTACTGCGAGGACTCGGACACCGTGTGCTTGTTTAAGGGGGTCACCTTTGAGGTGCCGTTCTCTCCCAGTGAGAGCTCTTCGAGCACGGTGACTTTGCCGTACCTAGTAACACCAGATAAGACTCCCAGCAATGTCACCAACAGTTTCCTTATCAAGCCCTGATATCCGAGGGCTAGGTGCAGAGTTGTAGGTCTGTTGAATGTCTTTTCGTGTTGCTAATGATTTTGAGGCAAAGGCATTGTGGCGAACTCGTCTTCGCTGGGCCGCTCTAATCAGAACATTGAAACGGTGATTTGAATCTGATTATAACCCATTTTTGCTCGCCATGTAAAGCTGAGAGCAGACGCAGGCAGCCAATTGGTCGAAAGCTCTCAACCAGCCACGCCAATTGGGTCAAAAAGTGCTTTCCTTTACCCCCCATTTATGTGGCAATATAAGAGGGCTTGAGACTGTGCCATCTCGTGACGGCTTTAAACTGCACATTTGCGTCTGCAGAGCGATGCATAGAAACAGCACGCTGATGCGGCACTATGTAAGACGTGCTTGGTAGCGCAGTGGAAAAGCTTGGAATTGACCGGAGCGGCTTCATCAAAAAGCAAGGCCAATCTGTGCATGCGCGTCTAAGTCTGCATGATCGTTCTCTTCGGAGCGTTGTAGTACTTCTAGACGCTATGGCAGCGCATGTGGCACCATGCCGTTCACGCGCCAAATGGATTAGCGCTAGGAAGAGCTACCGTAGTTCTCATGGCAGATTGGCTTAACTTCGTCGTCGATGTGATTTAGGCTACATATATATATGGCATGCTCTTGCTGCCATTTCCGTATGTTCGAAGCCGCCGAAAGTTGAGGAATTGAAAAACTGTGATACGTGGAGAATGGGGCCTTGTGGACGTCGTGTATCATCTGGTCGGCGTGTGCAGGATCGCGTCCAGGCGCCTTTAAGTATGTGTGCACCTCATGCATGTGCCATCTAGATATCATCATTTTCGTACGTGCGGTTCAATCATGCTCTGTTCTTGTACACCGCTCGTGAGCCCCACGGTTTAATAATCGGATCGGGCTGTCAAGAAAAGCGTCCATGAAGCGGCATGCGACCGGCCGCAGAATATGGCCGAACAAGTGATTGCAACCACTGTTGACATCCGCTGTTTACATAACCAGTTGACATCCGTTGGGCGGACGAGCGGATGTAGTTTTGTTGCAACCAGTGACGCCAGAAGTAACGCCAAGATGACGCTAAGCATGGCGTTACTTTGTTTTCTGATTTGATATTGGACTTCTTTGCTCGAGCATGGTCCACGATATTCGTAGTAACAGGTTCGTCGATTGAGTAATGGTTTGCATTGAAAGAAGTCTAACACCATTCTGATTGGTTGCTACAGTTGCCTACTCTGAATTCACTATTGGTGGGTCAGGACAGGAGTTTCAACACCCAGGGAACTGGCGGTTTCTAACAACTACTTTTTATTTGACGCCGGATGCACGGCTGGCAGTGACGTTCACCCTTTGCACCTGGTACAGATATGGTGAGTCCTGGTAGGTGGCTACGCCAGCCCAGTCTCCGTCATGTACGGTCGACGCGTCCCATATCGAAGCATACCTGTCATGAAGGAAGTAATCTTGGCTAATTGTCGAGACGAATTTGAAGCTTGGCACTGCTGATCGTTCCATCAGAGAGTGCCGATGTTGTGTCGGTAGTCCATTGTTCGCTTTAATCTTGAAATGGATGAGCTGTCTGCAGATGATCAAAATGAGGAAGGCAAAAGATTCGCAAAGCGGTCATGTTCTTTGTTTCAGCTTTCAGATTTGGTGTGTAGCCCAGTAGTTTGGTCGAGCATATCACTTACACGAAACTTGGCTTTGTCGGCCAGGGCGAGTAGCCGTCGTTGATTGCCTTCCTGACCAGTTCGTCGTCGATAAACCACCTGTTGCAGAATCATATCTTAGTTGTCGTCAAGCTCCAGGGATTGCCACACTCTGACGGATCAAAGAAAGCGGCCTTGTCGGGACTCAGCATTTTGAACCGCACAGAAGTTCTCGACCTTGATTATACTTCAAAAGGCCGAACTGTATATCTAACGCAAGCTCGGTGGTCTAGGTGCAGCAGACCTCCCCGTGGCTAAAGTCTTTCCTAATAGCAAACCAGAGCAACAGAAGCGCATCTTCTGGTTGCCTGCACATCTCTGGTCGCAGTCTTTGAATAACCCCGTTTTGGGTTTGGGGTGGACAAGAACGACGCTTAAACTCCTCGAGATTGACTCACTTGATGTAGGAGATCGTCCACTGGATTGTATACTTGTGGAAAGCAGAACGGCAATCAAAGCCAAGGCCGACCATCTGCTCGCGGTCGCCGCCCTACGAATCATCAGGGGGAAGGTCCACTTAGCAAAAGCGTATGGACTTTACTCATGGCCATCAAGCCTCTGTTGAGACACAGTTTTTGTTTTAGAAGAAGTGATCAAAGAATACCATCAGATACGACATGCCAAGAGGACGCTAACAGATAAGCGTGGCCTGATTCAGAACTTCGTGAAGGCTCTGGTCACCGACAAGTGTCTCACCTGCCCGTTCACCCAGTAGTTCGTTTGGATCATTGCTGGACTCTTCCCGAGGAACTCAAAGTCAATCTCGTCCTGACAGAATGATTGGGGGTTTGTGCAGGATGCATCTGTCGTCAAAGAACTCGCCAAACAAATGTGCTATGCAATTCCGTTCTCTGCAGATCCCCTACCACGCTTCAAAGCAGGTAAAGTTCAACGCGGGCACATCGACGATAACCCGCCTTTTCTAGTCGCAAACTTAAAGGGCTTCAAGAATGTCGGTCCTGACTTGAAGCTCCAGCTAACATCTCTCAAAATCATTTTGAACCCTACTATAGGATCCATTGTGCGTGTTACCTGATCGAGACTTCCCTCAAGGGAGCTGATGTAAAATGTCGAAACCAAACCCGTGAAATTGCCTGCAACAAAGACAAGAGCTTCTCGTTTGCCACTTGGGCTAAAGGGTCAACTCCGGCCGCTCCTGAAGAGCACCATAGATGCGGGCTCAAGACCGACTAACAAATATAAGAAGCCGTTCTTTGCATCTCCCTGTTCTTCTCAGTTCCTTCATTTAACTTTGCTTCTTTATAAAAGAGCAACCAGAGGCATCAGAGGGGCTCACTCAATGACAAAGAAAACAAGTGATCGGATCTTACCAGCAGGACACTTGAGGAACGCGGAAAACGTCCCATACGTGTATCTTCCACGCGTGTGCATCCTTGAACCCCCGCTCGGGTCCATCTGAATGGAATAGGTGCCTCGGCTCCGCGTAACATGGTCTGGATCTGTATCAAGGCGCAAAACGATCCGATTTACTCGTCAAGATCAGCGAATGTTAAAGTTTCAAAGAAGGTTCTCATGTACAACGCTCTCATGGATGTTGGAATCAAGACAAATGAGAAACAAAACGATCAAGGCACTGAAAATGATCCAACATCCAACCACTTCTACAGTGAGCTAAGAGTGATATCTGACTTACTGTAGTCGATATCTGTCAGGATCAGATGCGTTTTGAACGCTGAGAACATTATGAGGGACAGTGCCCCAACCGCGGTCAACGCGGGCCAAAGTTTGCTGAGAGAGACCGACGCCACCCCCATCTTTGAGCTTCAAAAGACTGACGGCAGAGTTTGCTGTTCTTCGAAGGCCCGAGCTGAATGACTGGGCGTCTCGTATCCAATTAGTCTCTCCTAGCTGCTTTCCTTCTGTCCAGATCTGGATTCCTGGAGGTCCCAGCTTACCCTCCTTTGACGCTGATTGCATACAAGAATGCAGGGGCCCGTCCGTCCAGACTGCAGCGGCCTTTCTTTCTCGTTTTGTTGCAGACTCTGCATGATCATGGGCAGTCCTTTTTTCACGACCTCTGCCGCAGCATGGACCCCAATTTGACTCCAGCAGGATGCTATTGCGACTTCGGTGCCTCGCCATAGAAAACCTTATTTTGTAAGCCCATTTTTTAGCTTATAGTCAAGCCACGTCCTTTGCTTGCACAGGCCAGCTGTGAACAGCCTTTCTTACCAAATTGGATCTTGATGTGCAGAGTCTGATCAGAGATCACCAGTTCAAAGATCAGAACTTCCATAGGACGCTAAGCGCACGACAAGCAATCCGCATAAGGAGCAGAAGCTGCTGAAGGCAGGAAGAAAGCAAAGATGCCGCCTTCTGACCACATATCTGGACGAGACCTGCGCTTTAAGTTTAACGTGGCCTTGTGTCGCTAGCTTCGATCAACTCCGTCTTTGAGCTTGATAGAGCCGGAAAACTTGAAACGAAGCAAACACCGTGAAGTATTGCAGAAAGAAGGATTTCACTTGCTCATGAAGCAGATTGACTGATGTAACAGTAAGAGGGCCCTGCTTAATCGCTCAAATAGCAACTACTCTGCCAACTTTCCGCATAACATTGATTTGAAGAATAGACCACAAGGTGGCACAAGGCGACATAATTCTGCATGCTGTAGTCTGTCTTCGCTGGATTTTGGCCTCGCCTCGAGATGAACGTTTGGTGCCGATGGAGTCATCCGGAACGTTGAAGTCCAATACAATGTTCGCACAGAGCTTCAAACAAAGCTCGCTGTCTCTGGGCCATTCCTGTTTTACTAAAAGATACTATAGTATGTTCATAGCTGAGACTTGTGAAAGGGTGCGCAAGAAGTGAGTGGCGATCGACTAACAGAGATTGTTAAGCTTACGGGGGTGCCCATGATACCTCGGCATACAAGAGCGAGCTACATACTGTAGCTAAGGCACAGCAAACGGCGCCCACCCAGTCCCACCGTTCAACAAGAAGTAGCTGCGTAGCTCTGTACAGTAGACCCTTTGACACGGACCGCCCGACTGAGCTGCTCGCGGCCGCGCGGCCGCGCACCTGTGTTATCTGCCGATCCCTTCGGCCTTGAACAAAGCCTCAGTTGACAAAGGCAATAAAGAAGACAGACCAGGCGCCTAGTGGCGCTTCAGCAGACAGCGTCGGTCATGAGGGCTTTTCTTTCTTCCATTACGCGACCAATCCTGGGCAAGCGGTCCTTGCCAGACAACGAGGACGTGTCTGCTGACCAGGTTCAGAAAGGCATGGCACATGACGATGTGCAGGGAGCGCGGGCTGCGCAGGAAGTGGGAGGCTCAGCAAAAGAGAAGCCCGCTGCCATTCCTTCAGTTGTCATACCATGGGTCTTCAAGGAGCTCGTGGACTGCGATGACGCCATCAGAGAGAACAAAGTGACGAGGAATGTGTATTACGAGGCGCACGCAGCACGGTTTCAACTCTGTTGGCAAAAATATGGCGACGAATTTCCTACCACCTTATCCCAGGAAATGTTCCCCTTCATCCTCAGTCTCGACGGGAAAGATGGCCTTGAATACTTTCCAGATTTTCCATATGAAGCGCAGAGTTACGTCAATACGTTTGCATGCTTCCTGGTGGAAATTTTCTTGGGAAGCAGTCCCTATCATGTTGCTCTGAACGGCCAGGAGCTGTGGCCAGAAGTGATTGGGACATTATTTGAGAGCGAATCCATTTGGCTGGCCGAGTCAGCAGAGGGAGTGAAGTTGAGAGAGAGGATAGAGTGCTTGCTTGATTGCCTGATGACTTGGTCCAACTCCAAGATACCGTTCTCGGGCACGCGGGACGAGCGCATTTTCGACTCCTATGTGCCATCAGACCCCTCCGTCAAGAATGCATTAGCGTTTAGGAAAGCTATCAAACAAGCGCTGGGAGAAGTCAAAAAGGTCAAGCTGCACAAGGAGATAGCTGCTGCCAAGGCGTCCCTAAAGGCGGCACCGTGGGAGACTGACAGCACCTCAAATCTAAATGAAGAACAAACCACGTCGTGAGCTTAACAGGTCTTCTGGTGCAATTGGACTGTACAAGCTTGTTTGTTGCAACGTCCATAGCATTGCAGGCTAGAATATGATTCTATTTTTGGCAAACCCGTTGGTGCCAATGGTAACAGGATATGTACAGGTTGCTTCTTTGAAAGCGGATTCTAGCAGATTCGGTGTCGGTTGAACCAGTACAACGATCAATGAAACGGCAGCTTTCAGAAAATTTTCTTACTTATTCTGTTGGCTGTGGACAATATTGAACTCACCTGGTATCTTCTTTGGCGCCTCGTTCCTTTGGCGTAACGACCGCTTGAGCAGGCGCGTACAGCCATGCCAAGCGCTGGCAGCGACTACGTGCCCGCCACTACCACGAGAAGCTCTCGGGCGCGCATGAATATCAGTTAGATCCATCTAAGGACTGGCCAGCAACGAGCCTGACAATGTATTCTCCAGTTCATCAACGCCCGATTAGCCTCATCAGCCATTGGGCACGACTCAGGTATCATCCTGCTCAGGATGGTATTGCAGGTTGAGGGCCAGCTAGTTTGCAATGCTGAATGGTAAAAAGCGTTTTGATCTGGCCCGGGCCCTCAAAGTGCAGATGGAATTTTAGGCTGCAACATGCATGGTATCGATCCCATGTGGGACCGCGTTCGTTTATAGTGGATGAGCAATGTTTCAGATGCCTTCCTACCCACATGTGTGTGTTGAACAGTGCCGTACGTGCTCGCCATGCACTGAACTATGCAACTGCACTGTCCATGTGCAGGCCGTGCATCGATCGTAAGGGCCGGGCAGGTGTCACATGAACCTTTGATCATGCCCCTCCGCTAAGACTTCTCGTAACAGCGCACGCGCCATATAATTCACCATAGAAACGTTGACCAAACCGTATCCATGTTCGTCAAATTTTGCGTGCTGAACGCGACTGCCACACGGCAGCCACTGATTGAACATTTTCGCAAGAAAGAACAAGGATCCTCTATGACTTGTACACCTTACTGAGAGCGCACCGTTATGACGTAGCATAGTCTTGTACCTTCGATACCTATCCGCGTTCGTTCGACCTTACGGAATCAAGAACTTCTGACCGCTTCCTGCTCCAATATCTACCTACTTTAAAGCTTTGGCGTCCCCGTCCGTGGTAAGTTGGGCATAGTCATTTGCTATCCGCTACGAAAGCGAATTCGGACGCTATGCAGAAGTGGTCGCTTGGCCATCGCTGCAGAGAGCGCACCTGTCAGTGATATACGGCCTCGTGAAGACAGCCTCCGTGAAAACGAGAAAGAAAGCCTGTCCAGCGCAACGAGAACCGTGGGCCCAGGTCTTTCCGTAAAACGAGGATCCTTGATAGGTTGTCCAACCTGCTAGCAAATTCACGCCGTGAAAGCGAGATTTCTGTGGAACAGACACCAACTCATTTTCAGGACTGTGCGCTCTGGTCCACTGGTAGTCCTGCTTGCATAGTCCCTTGCAAGAACCCGTACCGCTCGGACGGGGTAATATACCAAGCAAAGCCCGTTCTTTATAGCAGAGTTTTGCACTGACCTCGGTCGGTAGCCCTCGGAGGCGCTGCAGGCTCTGCATGGGCGGCGTGTCGAGGACGCGGATCGGGCGGAGGCCAGGGGAGAACCTGGGCGGAAAGAGAATTATACGACAGCAGGTGAGCAGGCCCGCGTCAGCACGCAACAAGCGCTACAAAAGCCAGTGCCATGGCGTCCCCCGATGCAGCCTCAGGAAAAGGGTGTCCGACGTCAGGTTGGAGAACAGGTGGACCGACTGAAATTAAGAGCGGTTCATACGGGCTGCAGTCTGTAAGGGCATCCATTCGGGTTACGTTTCTTCGTTTTCTGTGCTATTTCAGCCGAGGTTGGCTTGAGACAAAGGCATGGCCTCTTTAGCATGCCTGCACTGTTGCTGTGCCACTCTTTGGAACGGTCGTAACAAAAGCTTTCTATCATCACGCGGCTCAAAAGCTCCAACCAATCCGCAAAAGCTAATGGGAATTACATGTTGGGGCCCCCCTTCGTTCTCAATTGCAGCTAAACTGTGTACAGAAGGCTAGTGTCTAAGCCCGAGCAATCGCGAGCACATGCCGTCAATGGTGCAGCAGAGTTGTCGGCCTCGAGGCTCACCAGATGTAGTCGACGGTCCCCCGGGCTTTGCCATGGAATGTGGTGCACGCAGGCTCCCTAGCGCAAGTTGCCTCCCCTCGGAACTGCAAAACGACCACCAGACTACTTTATGCCAGGTAGAAGACACAAACACTCGACTTTTGCCACCGCTCAACGTTCGCAGCCTTATGTCGAGGGAACTTACTTGCAACGCCAAAGCAGGGCGCTCCTGACATTATAACCTGATGAAGAGTGTACTTACGAACAGTAGTTAGAAGAATGTGAAGGAACGCACACCTGGGGAGCTGGAAAAAGCAGAGCTGGAGAGCTGCGCTTGTCATCCTTGCCTGACTAACTTCAAAAGCCTCAAACATAACCTTTCACCTAGAGCAGGCCCAGTCATTTGACCTGTCCAATCAACGCCAGAGTGCAATCTGCAAAAGCACAGGGCGGACTTCCGGCAGCTCACCCGCGGCTGTCGCACGGTAGCGTAGGCACTCCTCAGTCCGTCCAGGGGGTGCCTCACCACGCTATCCCTGCCCCCCCCGGCCGCAATCAAGAACTCCTCTTCTTCCCATACATAATCGATGCCAGGCGGCCGCCTCCGGCCCCAATTGTTCCGCTGCTGCGACTGCCATCCGCTGCTGACACCGGCACGACCGCTCGGCTCCGCTGCTGCGGGAGTAGACGTCGATTCAAGCCCCAGAGAGCCATTCACTAGAAGCTGGGGAAAATTTTCTCCGCCGCTCAGCTGCTGACGACTCGTTCCCGCAATCTCAGCACCTGCAGGCGCTCGCGTCGATTCCGCCAACTCTGGCGCTTCTTCCGAATCAGGCGGCCGGTCACGGAATCCAATGTTCTGGGCACTTTCCGCTTGCCCACTGCTCGACGTCCCGCTTCCCTCCCGGTCCGAATCCGCAGCAGGGCCCCCGGTCGCTCCCTCCGATTGCAGCCTTCGCCTCCTCGGGACTTGCTCTTCCTCGGTGTCCATCCCCGACCCCCTTTGCCGATCGCTGTCCCCGCTGGCAGGCCACTCGTTGGTCGGCCCCGGTTGGCCGCCCCGGCCTCTCTTTAGCTCAAGCCCCGGCTCATTGTTCAGAGCCCGCCCCAAGCTTGCCGACAGCCCGGTAAACCCGCTCTGCACCGCGGGGTCGTCCGGCGTCTCGAAACGAGGCGCATCTGCTCCCTCGGGACCTCGCTCAACCGGGATCTCCTCCAGTATTTCGTCGGCGCTGCCTGCTGCAACTGCTTGCGCGTTTTGGGACTCAGAAATGCCCCTTCTGGCGGCTTCGGTGGACGACACAGGGAGGATGGACCTACAATGAGACAAGCGCACGTCGTTCTCTTACGCAGTGCAGTGACGAATGCTTTGGGGTTGGCCGTAAGGACGGTGTTCTCTTCTCTAAGAAGTCCAAGAAGCGACCGGCTGTGATATTTTGACCAAGTTGAAATTCCCGGCAATTTATGACGACCTGAAAGAACGGACGGGTCTCTTCGTCGAAGACGCCTTCCAACTGCTCTCGCCAATATCACAGGCTCTTCGCTGGGATCCCGCACCACTACGTAGTGATGATGCATTTAGGACCATGGGGCCCAGACGCCCGCTATCGCGTGCTGGGTCCAGCTCATAGCCGTCTTCAAGCACTCCGCAAGCGCTGAATTTTGGCTAGATATCTTATCAGCGGCCAACTGCAGGCTCAAAAATCAAGCGCTCAAGAGAACCCAATTTTCTCTGATTCCAGGTATCCATCATCACGGTTGCGGCGCTGGCCTTACTGTGAGGGTTCTGGCAGGATGCTGATGCGGGTGCTGGGACGGTAGGGCTGCCAGGGGCGGCCGTCGTGCCAGACGCTCTCCATCCCGCCAGACATGTTGCGCCGATCTGTGGCGGCCAGGTCGAGCTGACCCGTGGACAGGTACTGGTACAGGGCACTCTGCACACGCGGTCGTTTGAGCCGAGCATGAGGTGACAGAGAAGGGCTAACAGGCCTCGACACGAGGTTTGACCGCCAGGAAGTGGCTGATGCGATCGGGTCCTAGCTTGGATGTCTTGTTGAGGTCAGAAAAGGACGACCATTTGAAGGAAAGGCAAGCCATGGACGAGCGAATTGAAATACTTACGAAGCGTAATTTCAATCAGGGCGAGTCTTCGAAACTAAATTCGATCAAGGAAAATCCGACTCTGATATTTTCTGTCGAGTGCCACAATAGCATCACCGCCAAGGTGGTCAGAGGAAGGCCTTCCTTTCTTACAACAAAGTAGAACAGCTTTTGATCATTTCAGGCAGGTCGAATCAGCGGCTATGTCTTCTTCAAGCACCATGCCCCAAGTGACGGGTCTCTGATGTCTTTCCAAGACCAATAGTGCCGCACTTGAGCCTCACCTCGGGGGAGCTGTTGAAGTCGCCCATGACCAGGACTGGCGCGCCCGCGTGCTGCTGCGCCAGCTCGTGCGCTTGCGCCAATAGATGCCGCAGCTGCGTCCACGGAAGATGACGACGTCAACCAACGAAGATAAGCAATAGAAGGGAGACGTTACCGGGCCATGCAGCGTTTTAATCAGCACCTAGAGCAGGCAGGAAGTCGCACAGCTTGCTTGCGAAAAGGCAGTGGTCGCAGGGTCGTAGTCCGTGGGGCGACTGCATCTGTCCAATGCCAGCGTCAATGTGGCAGTATTAAGGCCATTGCCACGGAACTATGTGTACCTATGTACTCATCGCCAAAACTCAAACTGTATAGAGACAGACGCATCCTTATTTCTGCAATTCAGCGCGAGAGTCACCTGAGCCAGCTTGATGTCGCCGCGCTTGGGGTTGAAGAGTATGTGCGTATTGGCCACCACCAGGAGCCTGGCCCCACAGACGATGCACAGCTTTGCAAACCTAAATGGTGCTTTTCAGAAGCTTCGCACGATACCAGACAGATGCTTATAGCCTTTTCGAGAGAGTCGCTTTCTGAAAAGAAAATTTTTGGCCCTTGACAGAATCGGGATCAGTTTAGTGTGCGTCAAAAAGGAGCACAAGCTTTCAGAGCTGCCCAGTACCTTGCTGGCGCATCTGGAGCCGCCTGATGCTGCAGGGACAACGGGGAACCACAATCAGGACTCGACCCAAGAATCACAAGAACACAACTTAAACCTTGACGAGACTAACGTTGTTCACATCAGAGACAAGGCCGCAATTGCACCTGCGCTCATAGCATCAGCGCTCTCATGTTGTCATTGCTGTGCGGAGCGAATGGGGCGGCAGGATCGCAGGGAGAGGGCGTCACCTTGAGCACGGCCAGCAGTGCGACGTTCTCGCGCAGGTTCAGGTCCCGGAACTCGAGCTCCTCCACAGCCACCAGGGAGAAGCTGCAGCAGAGCAACGCCAGGTTCGCAGACTGCAGTGCGACAAACGCGAACAGGAGACTATGCCTGTACAGACCTCAGTTGTATCCATCCAACGCACGAAGTCGTTGTGGCCGGAGGAGATCTTCTTCATGCGCCAATGGCTGTCCTCATGGGAAGCAGAGTGTGCCACCGTAAAGGTTCGTCTCCTACGCTAAAGGGCGGCTTACGCGTCTGCCTTCCAAAAGGTAGCGCAGCCGTCCGTCATCTCAGCGCCCGTCCTGCCCTGCACAGGCAACGCAATTACAGCTGCTAAGAAGGTGAATCACAAAACCGGCATCGCGCACGCCCTATGTCACACACCGTTTGACGACCTTCCTGGCTACCAGTCAACCTGAGGCAGATGCGAGTGGAACGCCCCACCTGTATTGGAGGGCTGCCGGGCTTACTTTGAAGGTGCCCTCATAGCCCAGGCTGGCAAGGTCAGCTTGGATCTCGTCAAAGTGGTCCACCTCCTGTAGGAGGAAATGCATCCCAGGGCTGTTGACAGCATGGAAAGCTCCTTGGTTGGAGAACCTCGTGGGTCTCAAGACGCAAAGAGACTCTTCATTTCCCACCTTGATTCCTCGTGTCTATCAACAACTTTAGCATACTCTTTGTCGACCATGTTGAAATTCTTTAGCCCAAACAAGCAGGTGCTCCAGCTCCAATGCAGTTTATACCGAGTCGCAAGTCAATCTATGGTTCCCACTTACTCGTCCGGTGCACCTCTTCTCCACCATGTGGGTACCATGAATCCTCCGCTCTTACCTGCAAACTGATGATGTCGGGTGCCAGCTGTCGCAGCTCCTGCAGGATGGCACGCCGCCTGTTCTCCCAGGCCAGCACTGCCGGAGGCACGTGCCAGTACAGCTCCGGGGCATGGTCCGCTGCCAGCTGGCTGGACAGGATGTTGTATGACACCGCCAGGAAGGAGCCTGCGCGTCAGGAGAACAGTTCTCTTGTGAGCAAGATCAGCAAACGGATCGCTGTGAACGTTTGAGGTGCGTGCACAAAAAGAAAGCGTGCATAAGCGACAGGAAGCGTTGCAATGCTGTGCTTACACTGGCCAAAGCACGATGCCACTGATGTGATTGCTCAATGATGTGACCACAAAGTACTTTCAAAGAGCATGCTGCACAGTATCCTTGAGCTCCATGTGCTGCGAGTAGTCCCTCAGATCGGATCAAAACCATCACTGTAGCTGCATGGAAAGGATGCCCTTTCGCCGACTATACTTAGCTTCCCTGCCGACTGATGTGACACCTGCTCAGCCAGGAGCTCACCGTCAATGACCTTCCCCCGTTGCTTGGAGTGATACAGCCACCGCCGTATCTCATGCCCGGGGCTCAACGCCCTCCCTGGGCCTCCTCTCACGGGGCCCCCATTGCCCCGGCCCCCTCTGCTCTGGCCCCACTGCCAGCTGCCTCGCCCCCCTTCCGGCTGCCACGGCGAGCTTCTGCTTGGGTGTGGCACTGACGTTGGACCCTGCCACCCACGTGGCTCTGGCCAGGAGATCCGCTGATGTACGCTCACCAGTGGTGCTGCTCGACCAGAGAAATCTGCGCACGGCGTTGCATCCTCTTCATTGGCTGGTGGCTGATAGGCATCAGCGGCATCTGGATCCATACGAGCACTGCCCTGTTGCCTGGAAGGACCGACAAACGCGCCCTTGCTGCATCATGCTGCGCCTGCCCTGTACTACAGGCCTTGCCACTCGGGGAAGATTCAAACAGACAGGTCTAGTGTGAATGCTGGCAGCGCTGCTCGAGGCATGGCTTCCTCCTGACGTTCGCTATTCAACCAGTGTCAGAAGAAAACGCCACGGACCGCCTTGTTCGAGGGAACCGGCAGCCGACAGCTCAAGAACCGACATATATCACTCGACATCCGCCATTTTTGACACCAACAAATCTCTGGTTTGTCTTCCTTGATGCGTCCGTGCATTGAATAACCGGCGAGGGCCGTCAAGATCGTCGTAGGATAA
>DF237872.1:0-23538 GCA_000708835.1 Klebsormidium nitens | reverse complement strand
TCGCGAGCGTTCATTTAACACCGAACTTCATTTGGTAGGCCCAAGTTCGCACTTGTGTGTCCTTGCCATTGGCACCGGCAGCACTGTTGAACTTGCTACAAATTCCAATGCACCCTCTCTCGGCGTACTAAGGCGGTTCGAAGTTGATTCCCGGTCTCCGGTCCCCGATCGACCCGAAGAATTTTGGAGTAAAAATAATAAATATTAGATCCACTTTTGGGCTTGGACCCTTCGATTTGGAGACCAACTTTTATGCGGATACCTGAAAATCGTTTGATCTTTTTGGCTTTTGCCCCGGAAATTGTGGATTTCCCCCCCTTATCAGCATAATGTGAGTAAAATATAATTATTATTTTTCCCCGAGCGACCGACCCACCCAAAAAGGGGGTAGGACCCGAAGTACCAAGTTTGACGGCGTTAACGGTATATAGAAATCCGGTGAATCGTAGAATCTCCACTGCTAGTTCCTGAAATCGCGAGCTTGCATGCAGTGACCACAATCCGCTAGAGCTGGATAGCTGGGGCGCTTCCTGCCATGGGCGACTGACAACCGGTGATCTGGACCGATCTGCTGGAAACGGTCTTGAAATCCCGCATGCGGCTAAGTTACTAGCAATGCATGACAATTCCAGTTCAAGCTCAGCTGTTTCGAGCTTTTCATTTGTCATTGGGCCGCCAATCATGAATTGTGCTGCGTGCATTCAAAAATCTGAAACTTGTGCATTCAATCGTAACTAGGACTGCATGACATGCCGGCCATGCTCCATTTACCAATACATACATAGACATGTGCGACACTGACATACCTACTAGCAAGCTTGCTTTGGCTTGCCGCACTTATCTGCATAATCTTGGGCACCGGGTACTTCACAAAAGGCGGGGGATCAGCCGACGTGGCTCCAAAGCATGCGCAACTCAACTTTGGTCAACTCACGTCTGTCGAATTAATGTGAAGCTTAGAAATTCAGGCAATCTGACAATGTGACCGGGCCAGAGGATCCAAGCTTTTCTTGGTTAATATCACCACTTCTGACATCAGTCTATAGATCAATGCGTTCAGGAGCTGTCAAGGTAAATGTTTACTCTTATATTGCAATCCGGTATGGGGATGATTAGCAAAGAGGTACTTTGGCAAAAAGTCGTTAAACCTACGGTGTGCCACACGAACTAATTTACAAGTATCTTAGCCTCCTTTGACGATATGAACTTTTCTCTTGCATACTTTCCTTGGAACGGGGCTCCACATGGTTGATGCTTCCGGTTGCCGGAGTTCTACAGATTTGAGGATCCCGTTTCGCCAGCGTCTATTGTACTCGACTCCTTGTTCCAAGACTCAAAACATCTGAGGATGCCCCATTGCTATCAGCAAGCTTTTCTCTTACGAACAACATTGTTCACTATCTTCTACCTGCAAGTAGACCACCCAGAAGCAATCAGGAGCAGAATCGGCGACTTGATGCAAGCATATAGTCTACTGAGTCGCATGCCCCAAGCCATTTCAGCGGTACTTAGCAAAGTACCGCTGCACCTTGTTCTTCCGTGTGTGCCGACAATGCGTCTGCAAGGAAAGCCTTTTTCGAGTCAGAACCGGTCAACTTCAGCAGAGACGACAAGCAAATGCAAACATCCAAGCTCACTGATTGGCCGCTTCGACCCCAACGCATGCGCCTTCGCCCTCCTCGGATGCTCCAGAGTGGACGTTGGCGCGGAGTGAGCCTTGTCGCCGGGCTTTGGGGGGACGGGAGGAGCAACACTCCAGGGGGCCACCGCAGGCTGCACTGCATCGGCTGGGGGGAGCCCATTGGCCACCGGAACTAGCAACGGCTCTTCTAAGGAAGGACCAGACGAGAAACTTTTTCGCCGGTGCTGCTTGGAGCCCCCGACGGGCATCTCTCGAAGGCAGATCAGGACGAAGATGGACGGCACGCTCTCTCCCACGGCGTAGTACGCGAGCGTCAGCAGCGGGTAGAGGGGGCTAGCGGGGTCCGTGCCCTCCTGGCTGCTCTCATCCTGGAGACAAATGGACGATCTAGTCGGACTAGGACAAGCTGGCTATATTGGACTCCTGACCCACGTAGTAAGCTGCGTTAAAAGGGCAGAGGTTTAAGTACGTAGTGCATTACGAACCAGCTGTGGAGCCAAGGCCATCCCCAACAGCCATGTAGCTATTACAGCCATCGGCAGTGAGACCAGGGGGGGCCAACTTTCCGGTGACGGGAGGCTCACCCGCAGGTTGTTGACCAGGACCAGCAGGGCGCGGAAGGTGAAGCAGATGAGGCATACGATGGCCAGCGTCGCCACCTGCACGTCAGCAGCATCAGCAACGGCCTGCCAGGACGTCGCTTGTGAAGGCGAAAAAGGCAGGACTCGATGTACCACGATGTCGAGGCATCTGTCCGCAATGATGCTGCCAAGGTCCAGAAGACAGTCTGCGGAAAGGAAGCATGGCCAGAAGAAAAGCATGTCTCGGGATTAAAGTCATAAGAGTCGCTTCGCCCACCTTGCCTAGGTCTGCGGACGTCTGCCCGGACTGGACCCTGAGCATCTTGCTGTAAAGGAGCAGACCATAGATGGCCAGGCCACCGCCGCAGAGTAACGTCAGGGTGGCAAAGAGGTCCGCATACAGCTGCACGGGACGCAGAGGTCAAAGTGAGCGAACACAAAAGAGGGAGCCTGAAACTGAATATTGCTTTGACAGCAAGGCCCGTTGATCAACCGAGAGGGCAGCTAAACCCAAAAATGGCTTTCTACAGGGCAAACTCAACACCCCCCAAAGCAATGCTTCTAAAGAACAAGTCGACAAGTATGCAGGGAGGATGGTGCAGGAGGAAGATGATTCGGAAGCGTACCTCGGCGACTGCCACTGAGTTTATTGGATTGTGGCCCATCCCAATCCATATGAGAAGGGCGAAAACGGCGGTGAGCAGGCAGATAACTGCCACAACCTGCACACCACTGGCGAGACAGGTGAGCGCGGGACCAAAAGAAGTGAGCGCAATGGACAAGGCCCAACAGTAGGGGCGATTCGACATACTTTTCATGAGGTGCATCTTCCTGATTCGGCCAGAGACCCGTCTGAAAGATGAATTTGCGTCACGAAAAGGCAAGCATTGAGGTCGAGGTGCCTTCGCAGTCTACAATCTAAATGGTGGAAGAGACAAGCGGTCTTGCGTCCAGCCAGCACGGACATCTGCAACAGATAAGCAACTGCACTTCACCACCGACTCAAAGAAACAGCAGCAGGGCACAATTCGATGAAGCTGCTCACCCCCACGAAGACGGCTTTCCTGCCCCGTGGCCGCAGCTTCTTCCACCAGAGCCGCCATCGCTGCCGTGAGAAGAATGCCCCAGAATGACCGCTATCACTCTCGGAGGTTCCCCCCCGGCCGTCCTCCACGTGGTCGGCCTCTTCCTCCTCCTCTTCATCCAGGTCCCTGGCTTGGTATACCAAATCAACCCAGAATGACAACAGCAGCAGAAACGTTGCCAGAAACACGATCTGGGGGACAGCTGCACACAAAGACGCCAGACAATCGGTCAGAGATGTGGTGATGAGAGGGAAGAGCTGAGAGCAGAAAGCCTGAGCGGTGAGGAAGAGCCTTGCAGAGCCCATCCACCTTTATGAGTACTTTGTGCGGCGACCCATACGCAATATGTACCTGTCCTACATGATACATCACATCGCATACAGAGTACCGGGAAGCAATGGAGGCCGGAACCAGGTGCCTGCTGAAACCACCTGATCGACCTTGAAGCTTGCGAAAGTTGGTACCGACATTTTTACGTTTCAGTTTTCATAACTGCAACAGCAAAACACTTCCCCCCCATGTGTCAACAATGAATGACGAGTCAGGTTGACTCTTCCGAGAAACCAATAAAATGCGCGACAGATGCCACGGGGGCAAGCTCACCCAGTAGCACGAAGCCACAGACGTTCCTCCAACAGGGCCACCCACCACAGGCCGCCCGGGGGTTGATCAAAAAGTAGAGGCAGTAACCTGCACCATGCCAACCCAGGATGTTTCAAGATGCAAGCACGCTTGTGGGCCCTGGTCTACTCGGACCAGACCTGAGGCACAGACCGAATGAAACACGCCGCAGATGTTTGTGAATATTGCTGAAGAAGAAGTCGTAAGCAGAATTGGACGATTTCGCTCACCAAAATTGGCTACTGCCACCATGGCATGGAACACTTTCTGCCTCGTCCACTTGCGTATTTGGAAGTGTATCCGGAAAAACTGCAAAGAACCACGAAACCCTTAAGGTTTGTGCTGGTCACGCCATAGAAGTGCATAAGCAACCACATTGCAAGCCGCCCCATCATGAATGCAATGTTGCAGTTAACTCTCAGAATTGTTTTTGAAAAGTAACATTGCGACCTTCTGCTTCAGACCCTGCCTCCTAGGACCTGATACCTTGTAACAACAGCCTGACCACTGCAACAGCAGTTGAGGTGGAGCACTCACCTGCACTGCCGCTACAGCACAGATTGCCCCATCCACAACCGTCATCACAGCATACACTATTTCCAGGTCTGGACTGAAACAGTGCCCCGTTGCAGAAAAGACCGCCATCAAATGCTGAGCAAGTCCTTTCATCTCCCGCAGCGCCACTCAGAATTGGGAATGAACAATGCTTCCTAGTCAACTGTGGCGTCAAAGGCTGGCAGTGGTGGCAATGCTATGGTCCTTGATGGGTCTTGAATCCTCGTTGCCAGGACTTGCTTGAGGTGCAAGCAGAGCAAACGCCTCCTCATGTCCAACTTGGCGTGGCCCAATGCGTTCTTCCAACGCCCTCAAGCCTCAGGTCAAGGAGTGAATGAAAACATCGAATGCGGAAAGTGACATCTGATGGCAATGCCAATGGCAATGCAGTACCGACAATGCCACTCATGCATGATCCTCGAGTGCTTTTGAGGAGTCAAGAAGTGACCAGTCAACACTGAACAGACTGACACTGACACTGAGTCTTAGCTGGCACCAGAGCGAGCGCCTTGATACCTCAATTGCGTAACCAGCCCAGCACACCAAGCTGCCATGGAACCATGATGGAGGTCGCTTTAATTGGCGAAAGAACCGGCATGCTTTAGCATCCTCTCAAGGCCTACATTCTTTAGTTTCAATGCTGGCCTGCGAGTGAGGGATCCCCTCCGGCGTGCAAGTGTGCCGCATCCTCATGCAGAACCGCATTGGGCGATGGCCAAAAAGATTGCATCACCTTCCTTCCGCGGCTCTGCCCATGCCAGCGCAATGGACAGGAGCTGGCAACAGCAGGGAGGTGCGCCGTCTAACAGCAATGTGGAGAATGATGCACGACAGCCGGGGGAGGCAAGCTGCGAGTCTTCCCACAGCCAGGAGGGAAGAGCCCTCTTGACAAGTACAGCTCCGGGAGCGGACAGAGAACTTGTGCCTGATAAGAAGTTGCAGGTGCCAAGTCAGGCGGGATTCATCTTGGCATTGACACTTGCGGCATCGGTGGGAGGCTTTCTTTTCGGGTCAGTGATTGTCCGAATCAGCTGGCACGCCATTACTCCCTAACCTCAGCAGTGAGGATTCAGATTTGAAATCTGCAGCTTGAACTGACTCCTGGACTCTCTATCAACACCACCCTAGCAATTGTAAAAAGTTGCCGAGCTTCAAACCCACAGGGTATACTTTTGGTTGTGTGGAGCTGTCTGCCGCTAACACTCTCTCTCATGTGGCAGGTATGACACCGGGGTCATTTCGGGAGCGCTCCTGTATATACGCGATGACTTTCCGAGTGTGGAGAAGAGCGTCGTGCTCCAAGAGACCATTGTGTCCATGGCGATAGCGGGCGCGGTGGTGGGAGCATCTATTGGGGGGCATGTGAATGACAAGTATGGGCGGAAGTTTGCCATTCTGGCAGCAGACATCTCATTCTTCATGGGTGCGGTGGCGATGGCGGCCGCTCAGTCCCCATTCGCCCTTATTGTGGGGCGGGTTCTGGTGGGGATGGGGGTGGGCGTGGCCAGCATGACGGTTCCCCTCTACATTGCTGAGGCAGCACCGACCAGCATTCGAGGAGCACTGGTAAGTCCATAACGAGCCCCACAAAGTCTTTCCTTCGGAGGCTATTCGGAGGCACCTTTAGGGGTCATGCTTGCTGCTAAACAACTAATCCCGCTTTGTCTGGATGAAGCTAGGCTTCATATTGAGTTTGCCACAATCAACACGAGATTGCTTGCAGACAAATTGTCAAGGAGGCTTCAGGAATCCTTTGACTTCAAGTTGGATGACGTTATTGGCACAGGCACTTCCTTGACGCTTGGTGTTGGCTACTTCTGCAGGTCAGTGTGAACGTTCTGATGATCACGTCCGGCCAGTTCATCTCGTACATCATCAACTACCTCTTCACGACTGTCCCTGGAACCTGGCGCTGGATGCTTGGCGTCGCGGGGGTGCCTGCGCTGCTGCAAATGCTGCTCATGCTCTTCCTGCCGGAGTCTCCGCGCTGGCTCTTCCGGTGAGCCAGCACGGGTTGTTTTTTAAACTTGCAGAGTGAGATCTGAAGGTGGTGTTCTGGAGAGCCACTGTGCCATCAACCTCCAAATACTGGCCTTTTGTAAACTTGATGTGAGGCCTCCCGTTTGCCTGTCTGTTTCAAAGACGAAAGCGATCATGTGGATCCCAGCATCGATTTGTTACCTTCACTTCCAGCTTCCAGAAAGTTTGTCATCAATCCGTCAGATTGTCAGCTGATTGTGTTGATTCAGAATAAGGCATGGTCATATTTACTCCTCCTTAACCGTTTCAAAAAAGCTCGAGAAAGGCTTCTCTGATGCTCACAAGATGATCTTGGAGCCATATCAACTTTGATTTTACCTCCAGAATGCCTTGAGAAATCACGTTTCCAACTCCAGGCAGGGCCGGGCGGAGGATGCGCGCGCGGCGTTGCTGCGGATGCGCAGCGTGGGGGAGGCTCAGGAGGAGCTGGAGCACATGGAGGCGGTGGCCGCTGCGGAGAAAGTGAGCGCGGAGCCGGCCCCCTCCTTCTGGGACATGGTGGCCACCACCGAGATGCGCCTCGCGCTGCTGGCCGGGGTGGGCCTGCAGGTAAGCGGGGGCGAGAAACGGTGCTTCGTGGCTCAGTCCGCGCATGGGAGTTGTCTCAACGACTGCCTGGCCGCGTGTCTGAGTGCGCGTGTGCTGGCTGCCAGCTTTGTGTGGGGTGCGGTGCAGGTGTTCCAGCAGCTGGTGGGGATCAACACGGTGATGTACTACAGCCCCACCATCGTCGAGTTTGCCGGCTTCGCCTCGCACCAGACCGCACTCCTGCTCTCGCTCGTCGTGGCGGCCATGAACGCCGCCGGCACCATTGCGGGTAAGCCATCCGTTCGAACTCATCCTTGTGAACGGGAAGCAGTGACTTTGGCTATTGTGTCAGGTCTCTTTGCAAGGGTGCAAGGCCGAACTCAGAAGAAGTGACAAGTATGATGAGCTGTTCTCTGGCGAAAGTTTGAAAGGGACCAATTGCATGGTGTTACCCCGATATGTTTTTTCGACGGTCTCTGCTGTATAAAGTTCTTTAACCTGCAGCTACCTTGATCTAGAGTAGTCCACAAGCCGTTCCTGCAGTCGAATTTCGAGCGCCCTGCCCACGGTGCCACTTGCATGTGTGCAGGCATCCTGCTGATCGACCACGTCGGCCGCCGCAAGCTGGTGCTGTGCAGCCTGGCCGGCGTCACGCTCGCCCTGGCCTTGCTGGCCTTCTCGTTCCACCAGGCTGCCCACGACTCCCCCGCCGTCGCCCCGGGGCCTTTTGCCCCGCACCCCGGCCTGGAGTGTCCCCTGCTCCCGAAAGCGGCTCTGGCCGGGGGCGGCCACGACAGCTGCATGAGCTGCTTGGGGGCCAGCTGCGGCTTCTGTGCGGCCTCAGGGGACGAGGTAAGACGATACCACAAACACTGCACTGCTGTCGTTTCTGAGAATTGGCGCCGCTCGAAGCTGCCTGTGTCGTGGCTCTCGAGGGCCCGTCATTCGAGCAACATGTGTGGAATGTTGTGTTTGGGCGTGACTTACTTTGCGCCTGATGTCATGCACGTCAGTAGTCCCTTGGGAACCGAGACGTCAACACCATAACACGGCCTTACAAAGGATCGTATACCTCGTCTTCCAGCATCACGAGCCGTGTCCTCTCCATCGCGTATCAGCTTCACCCTCTCTTTTATGTGTCCAGATGTGGCCCGGCAGCTGCCTGGTCCTCAACTCGACATCCGGTGCTGCCTGCGAGGGGGCCGGCCGCGCCTGGTTCTCGCACGGGTGCCCCAACCGCTACGGCTGGCTGTCGCTCGCCGGGCTGGGCCTCTACATCGCGGCATTCGCACCGGGCATGGGGCCCGTGCCCTGGGCCGTCAATTCGGGTAAGCCGTCGTTGCAGTGGGACAGCCTCTGGAAGACGAAAGATGGTCCTCTCTGAGCGCCACTTTGACCACTTACTACAAGCAGTCTGCTGCCAACACTCAACGGCTTCGGTGAAGCTTTTCGATTTGAGCGAGGCAGCATGACGAACTCTCGTTCTGAGACTGAGCGCGCCATCTCCTGCTGTTGCAGAGATTTACCCGCTGCGCTTCCGCGGCACGGCGGGCGGCGTGGCGGCGACGGCCAACTGGGTGTCCAACCTGGTGGTGGCGCAGACGTTCCTGTCGCTCACCACCGCCATCGGCACCGCCGCCACCTTCTCGCTTTTCGGCATCGTCGCAGTGCTGGCAGTCCTCTTCGTTGCGGCTTGCGTGCCCGAAACCAGGAACATCGCCATGCAGGTTAGCCGCGTGTGCACACTCAAAGCTTTCCCTGGAACTCTCGTTATGTTGGGAGGCAATCATTCGGATGCTCGTTGCTGCCTTCGCCGCGTTTAGACTCCCTTTTCGTGAAGGTCAAACCAGCTCTGCTTGACTTGAGGAGGATTGAGCCATGCTCAGGGAAGCCTCTTGCATAATGAAACTACTAGGAGTGCCGAGAGAACGGCCTGAAGAAGGTTAGGCTAACCGGGTCTCGATGTGGGCTGGGTAGGATATGGAGGAGATGTGGGCTGCTCGTGCGTGGAAGCTCGGCCGGTGGCGGGGCTGGTGGACGCCGGAAGTTGCTTCACAGCATTTGCGCCTTGAAAACGAGGGGCCATAGTGCGCTACTGGTGCGGTACCGCGTGTGTAGCATATTGACTGACTCGATTAACTGAAAAAGAGATCACAGACGGGAGATCCTGAATACCTCAGAGCTTTGACGAGGCTTGGGACATCTTGCATGCACTTGGCATGGACGGATCAGATCCTGTGATCGATTGAGTGCTGGGTTTCCGTCGACCTGTCTCTTTAGATTTTTAGCACGCCAATGGTGCTGTTGACAGTTGATAACCAGAGAGTAAGCGTAACTGCTCAATGTATCCATAATGACGCTGGCCCTTTTACTTCCTGTAAGCCGTTCGAAGGGTCACTCAAGAGACAGGGAGGATAAGCTAGGAAAACTAATCAGACCAAACGGTGATTGATTCGACGCCTTGACCGGGACGAGCAACTGATCTAGCGAGGACTCAGGGTTAGCTCAACAATGAAGGAGCTCTTTGTACATGCACGTTCAACAAATTAAATTCCACTGCTTGATTCTCAGGTCAGGCAAACTTTGTCATGGTGCAGACAAGACTCCACACCAAGTTCAGACGTCTGATGTACAAGCAACAAAAAGCCCTATGCAGCCTCTGATCGGCTCGTATATATATCAACAACTAATCTAGTTTTACTCTAATAATGGATGGATCCCGGGCCGACCATATACAAACCATCTAACCTAGCTTGATACCTCAACGCCCGCTTGCGATCGCTTATAGATATATTGCACACACATGACCGCGCGCCTCCTACTCCGAGTCACTACATGGATGGCCGTCTGTGCGACGGCAAAGGCTTGCCTCTTCCTAGATTATAACCGCAATCAACGGTTGACAATCGCAGCCGGCTTCGAATGGCGATTTTTGTTTTCTACGGTGTAGATTTCGTACTCGTGAAAACAGCCAACCGAGCGGGCGCAAAATTTCGACGTCGAAGACCGAGACATGCACGAAGGCCGACTTCGAGACTGGCACCATGCAACGCTCGGACCAGAGTGCTCGCTTCGTAAGCTGCAACTGCGCCGCACGGGGAGCCCCAGTCCAAAACATCTCGCACCGTTATACGGTCAAATGTGTGTTCAAGCACTGTACGTTCTATCGTCGAACCGAGCCAAATCAAGCAGGTCGAATGCCGGGCGCGCACCGCGGCGTCGTACAGTGGCCAAAAGCCCCATTCCATGGGTTTCCCTCTTCCTAAGAGGAAGAGGCAAGCCAATATCGAGCCGGCGGCCGATGGGCCAGCCGCGATCAATCTGGCCATGCGGTGATCAAGCAGTTGATCAATTCCACATCATTTCAGGCTATCGACCGCGTGGCGTGATCTAGACTGAGACGAGGCCGTATCATTGCACCTTCAATATTTACGCTGCCGGGTTACTGTTCACGTGCAATCAAACCTAACCGGATCTGTTGCTACTATATGTATCAATTAAGCAAGCTCGAGTACTGATATGCAGCTTTTCTCAGTCCGGCCATATGGGGTTGAACACTCATGAACATGCATATTTCATGCACTACTTTAATGAAGTCGACTTGAGTCCTACATACCAATAGTATATATCGATCTAGCTAATACTTGATTCAAAATAATATGAGCCGCGGTGCCACGTATCGGACAACGTCACTCAGTGCACGCATTAATACTGGAAAACATCTGCCCTGATCGGGCCTCATGTATGGTCACTGTATATCGGTGCGCGACGGTCGATTTGTAATCGTGAAGCAGTATCGATCTTTGATTCACGCGCTACATTGATTTTATTTGTTCCTACGAGTAGCTCGATCACTCATGTTGGAAGGTTGATGCAGATATTGCACACCGGCATGGCAAACTTGGAAAATTGCCGCAAGTCAACCCCGCATCCCAGCTCAGCTTGAGAACTACATCATCTGGTGGCTGTTACAGCTTTAGTCCGAGATCAGTGGGGTGAATCTCGAATGAAGCAATATTCATGACTAGCTCTGATTCTTTGAGTTACTCTATAAACTTTTGCGATTAGTGTTTGACTATACATTTGTTGAAATGTTAAAATGTTCCGGGGACTCTACTTTGCCCATCATCGAGCTGGATGACGGCCTCGCTAATTACACTTTTGTTAGGTTGCTTGGGAATGCTCATGGCTGCTTAAGACTGCTCTCGTTGACGCACACAGCACACGCGAATCGCCTGTCGCGGAGCTGGAGAAACCCTCTGGTCCCTTCCTGCCTCGCTAGATGGCCGCCAGTTGGGTCGCCAATCTTGGATCCCCAGGGGGGCCACGTATGATCAGTGCTCTTTCGGATCTTATATAATCATTGGTGCAACGTGTACGTCACCACCCTCTTGATCTCTACCTCTGAGTCGCTCCCTTCATCGCTCTCTCCCGAGCAGTCTGCCGACTCCGCAGCTCGGTGCCGGCAGCTTTTGCACTGCTCTTTCTCCTCTGCTTGCAGCGCGGACAGGATCAGGATCGCCCCCGACACCACGAACACCAGCACCAAAGTCACGGACAGCAGCACGCCGCAGCGCCCGCTCACGGCCGTCCACCAGCGGGGGGCCCACCGGGGAGCAAGGCCTGCAGCCAGGACAAGACGAAGTGTGGTCAGTCACTGTGAGTACGAAGGGATGGGCGACGAACTGACCCCCATCCTTGATCTGACAAGCCAAACGCTGGTACCTTTTCGAAACCTTTGAAAAAGGAGAATTGATGGCTAGTAAGTGCAACGTAGAAACCCAATGTGGGCGCTCACGAGTCACTGTTCAACAGGGGGATCCCGTTGGTCTCCAGGACATCCGAACATTTGTATAGAGTGGCTGAAGTCTGTTCCTAAGCCCGCGGTTCAGGGTCACGCACGTCTTTCTTCTCACTGTCCCTAAGAGCCGAGGGTTTTGGCGTAGCGTCCTCACCTTCCCGGCTAGGGATGCGCATTACGGAGATCTTGACCTTGCGGTTGAGATGCTGCATGTTGAGCTCGGGCCCGTGCTGCAGGGGCAGCTCCTCCGACTCCCCGTCGCCGCTGTCGAACTGGTGGAGCAGGTCCAGGACGGCGTCGCCCTCGTCCGCAAAGCCAGAGCGCGTCAACAGGTCGAGCTGCTGGAACGAGGAAGAGTCCAGGGTGAGGCACTGGGGACAAAACGAGCAGAACGTGCCTGAATATAGTCGGGATCCGGCAACAAATCTACATCTTGATGAAGGAACTAGAAGGCAGCTTATGTATGCATGGATGAGACACAAGGATGCAGGACGCCGCAGTGGGCAGTTTACAGCCTTAGCAATGAAGTCTTGAGGAGCAGATCCGATGACCAGATTCAGGAGGCTCTGACCAAACCTTTAACCGGCTTCCAGGCGGAGGTTGTTCGAGCCCTCACCACAAAAGCACCCACCATCGCTTGGAATAAACGAAGATTTAAAATGGGAGATCAGGCTCACCTCTTGAACTTCGTGAGGGGCGGACGGGCTGGCCACCGCGGCGTGCCTCTTGGTCAGGCTGTGCCTCCTGGGCCCCGCCACAGGCTCGGCGCCGTGGGTCGTCCAGAGGCCGCCCAGCAGCTGCTTCACGTGGTGCCACATGCAGTGCACCCACGGCATCTCCAGGTGCAGGTGACCCACAACTAGTCGCATCTGCACCTGCACCGACTCCCCAGAGCTCGCGCTCTCGCCTGCGTCCAAATCGGACTGCTGGGCTCCCCCATTGGAGTGCGCCAGCAGCGCTGCCTCAGCGTCGGTGGAGGGGAGCACGGATCGGATGACCTGGCCGTTGATCTTACGGCCGTGGCGAACGAGCCCCCCCTCAAGAGCATGGCGCGCGGCTTCCTCCAAGGCGGCCTGGCTGCGCAGCTTGTTGTGCTGGATGGCATCCAAGATAGATGTGAAGAGCTGCGCGTCAAAGCTGTCGTCGTCCGCCAGCACGTTCTCCACGTCCTCCGCAGACAGGCGCTGTACGACAAAGTGAGCAGGTTAGAGGGGCAGAGCCACAGGCCGACTTGATGCAATTCTGTAACATCAAAGCTGGACAGGACCTCGGAAGTGCTGACAACCCAGCAGCAAAGACAAGGATGGTAGCAAAAGTAGGAGTTAAGGAGAATGGCATTGGCCAGAGACTGACGGAGCCCGTTTGCCGTTGAGGATGCACCTACCTCCCAGTAGTCGTTGTCTGGGCTTGGCTCTAATGATCCAAGTGCATCAGCCTCGCCAACGTGTTGAGACTGCAAAAGGAAGCATACATCAGGTCAGATGGGGCTAGGGAGCCAGAGCTGATGGGCGCAATGTGATCGGCGAAGTGATGACGAGCCAGGTTCAGCTGCATTGGGTTGTGGGCGGAGCTCTGGAGCAGCAGAGAAAAATTGGGGAGAATTTAGACAGAGCTGTGGGAAAGAGGGAACTCAAGGAAAAGTGTTGCGCTGATTGGAGCAGCCAATAAGGGATGCCATGCAACTAGGTTGGGCGCCTGCATGGGGAGGCACTCACCTCCAGAAGCTTGGGAACAGCGTGCGCGGATCCAAGCAAGGCAGCACCCACCAAGCAAAGCAGCAGCAAGGTCGTCATTGCGCGCTGCATGCCTGCCATTGTGGGGTTCCCTTTTTCTGCAGCTGAGAGAAGCACCGTGCTACCTGCCTATAGTTGCGAGCACAGCTGGCGCGATGCAGCCGGTGCAAGCAACCGACAGAACTAGTCTGTATCCCCTGAGCTGTCTCTCACAGACTCCCTTTCTTCGCTCACAGTATCCTTAGGAGCTCTCTGCTGCAATCAGTGTGGCGTTTGTCTGAAGGTTTCAAACTCGAGTCAAGTCCACCCCTATCCTCCAGAATGAATAACGAGGACCCCGTTTCTACCAGATTGAGTGCCAGACTCATTGGCATTGTCCTCAAGGGGACGAAGAGCATGGTTCGATCCAAGCACGGAGTCTCAGTGACACTTTTCCCCAGCTGCATTGCAGTGCATGCTGGTACTGCTGTCTAACCTTCATAACCAGCTAGCAGCTGCTGTTGTCACCAGCCTATACTGAGTCGAGAGTCGACATGTTTAATCGAGTCGTATGTGAACCTAATGGGCAGCCGCAAATCTCAGCGCACGTTTCTGCTGGCAAGCCTGTGAACGTCAACCAAGTCACGCGTATATCTGGATGCAGAAGATCCAACACAGGCTCGTCCTCGCCTCCAGGCTCTCATAGCTTGTACATTCACCAACAGCTGCACGGAGCATTTTGCGTCAACAGCACTGAAAGCGCTTTGCCATTTGGCTGCTTGCCCCTTCAGGCGAACATTCGCGAGAGGTTGGCGACAGCGGCCTCGCTTTCCAGCGTCCGTGTTCAATATGCGGAGCTGCAGCTTATCCGCTTCCACCCCTGACTCTCTGACACTACGTTTGCAGTAGCAGGTGGGCCATGGGCATGCTCATACCGGTATGTGGATGCGCGAGACCAGCGCTGGAGCTTGGTGACGACATGCGCTGCGGGAGGGGAACGAAGCTTCAGCCGTCGATGGAAAAGTATCCAAGCCATCTACCGCTGCGTTTAGCGCGTCTGATCGTCTGCGCGAGCATTTATCGAGTCCGGCGGCACTTGAAATGCCTACGGCAGTCCTACATGAAGCGCGACCCCGGTAGTAGCGGACGCTTGATACAATCTGCGAGTAAATCACAAACCTATAGCACATACTTAAGTATGGTCGCCGGTACTGCAACCAGCATATGTTGCCAATCAACGTGGCACGATTCGTACATACAAGTAACAAACTTCCTACGGTACGTTCTCTCAGCCATACATCCATTTAACTTGAGTCCTGAAGCTTTCTGGCAAGGACACGGATGCTTTCGTCGCCCCTTCGTCCCGCTTCTGTCCTGGTAGTCGACTATTGGTCACCGATGCAGGTTGATGCAGCCCGGCGTCCACTGCATGTAGCTCGACCTGTATACGCAAGTGGTTCGGCGAATGAGCAAGCTATGAACTCTGTCCACTTCTACTTACCCAATTGTCTAAATTTTCGTCCAAGTACGTCTGCGGTTCGGTGCAACCACGTCAGTGGCATCCAGTAGTCTCACGAACACCCTCCTGCCTCCGAACACCACAGTCACTTCTAGCGTCCGACGAGTCATGAGAGAATCGATCGAGCCCCATCTTTTCAAGTTCCTCTTGCTTGCCATGTGCTTGGCTACTATGGTACTGTGTCATTCCGCAGCCGATACGCCGTAGACTTTAACGCATGTCTGATTGCACTTGGCACACAGATCCCAAATTGGTTCCCTTTCAAGACCTGCATCTTGCTGATTTTATTCAGTCGGCCACCACAAAATCTCGTGAACCTGATGGAGTACGATTCGTCTGCACAAGTAATATTGCCGCCCGTTCAGTGGGCAATGCAAAGCTTCGCCTTGTGTGACGGGTGTATGACTTGCTGACTATCACTACTTTCTCACAAAGAAAGCTGCCTCCAAGAATGATTTATTGTGTGCCGTTACAATCCACCAACTGGCAAGCCGCCATGATTGGACGGTCCAGCTTTGCTGCATGTATGGTGTCGTCATTGAATTGCAAAATTGAACCAGGGTGGTATAAGATCATGGGACCCATGATCTGACAACACCGATCGTACTTTTTGACAGAACCACCATGCATAGAATTAATCCTGAGTAACTGCCCTGTAAATTAAGAAGGCTAAAAATGACTTTTGAAGTCTAAAACCTTATATTTGATCCATTTGGCTTCATGTGCGAATGGGTTGGATGCTGATACGCACCCCAAGCTTACGATATTGTGCATCAGAATAAACATCATCGGGCATCGGGCCGGGCTAGGGCGGCCACCCACGATAGGCGTCTGGGTGGTCCGCAAATGCATATATCGTGGTCCGGAAAGGAACGACTGATCACATCGATCTGACGGTCTGTGTGTATACGCAACCAACTTTTGACTACCATGCATGCGCATGCAATCCGATCCGTTCAACGCCCACGGTGCGCCATATGATATCGGCCGTCATGCAAGTCGACAAGTGGCTGCGCTGGATCGCGCGACAACTGTTTGTCATGCTCATAATTCACGCTTGCAGTACGTGCCGCGTGCAACATGCATCGCCACTGAGCCATGCTGCGGCTCAAACATCAGTGACTATATGTCCGACTATACTTAATCGAAGCTTCCCCAAATGATCGCGTGAGGTCGAGGCATGCCCGCGGGCCAGACTCCGGATTCGCCAACCAGCCAACATGTTCAATTGCAGCGCGGTGCCGTCTTACAAAAGATGCACATGTGAAGCATGCCGCCCGAATCTCGTTCTCTCCAACTGCACAGCTAGCGCGGGAGCTGTCTCACTGGCATCCAAGGCACATGGGGTCAACTGAGAAAGTACACCGTTGTGATCCGAGAGCTGACACGATGTAACAAAAAGATCCACCCACTAGCTTCGACCATGACGTACCCGACTCGCATGTCGTTCTAGAATACAATGTCGTGTAACCTGTGAGGATCCCGACTATGCCTTACAGTACTCGTCTTGAGCAAGAAAACGTCATCTCATTTATTGCACTGCTCCCCGTTTCAACATGTCTTTCTCTCGTTTTCCCGTCAATCTGGTTGCCAACCTCCTCTCTCAGCCGCAACGCTCAAAGGCAGAATCACCGCCGCAGGCTGCTCTATTGATTGACGATGTCCCGTCATGCCCTAACGGAGTCCGCGTCCAACTCTTCCAGCCTGGGGGGCGGGGCCTCCATCGTCAGGAACTTGGGCTCCTTGTCCTTCAGAATGGAGAAGGTCAGCAGGTAGAAGAAGCCAAGCAGGCGCGCCTGCTGGTACGCGGCCCTGCAGACACGCCGTCCGAGACACGCGGTCACGCAATGTGACATGCTCTCCCAATTGGTGCAAACTACCTCAATCTTCCCATACAATCACGCAACTCACATCGACCACCGAGGTTGTCGTGTCTCTTCAAAACCTCACGACCCCTGCTCTAGAAAAATGTCGAGGCAAGTGCTGCCGATTGGTCGTAAAGCTGCGCCGTGGTGACCGGTCCTTTCTTCCACTTGGCTCACCCATGGATGCTGGAGTCCCCAAAGCCGAGCCGCTTGAGCACGCCCTCGCCGGTGGCCTGGTCGCCCGGCTCGGCCGCGTCGAAGGTAAGGCCGCGGAACTCATTCACGGACAGACCCTCGAAGGCCCACTTGATGAGCGACACGCGCGGGATCCAGCGGAACGCACGCGGCGCATTGTCCGGGTTGATGTAGTATCCGCCTGCACAGGGACCAGCCGTGCACAATGCTGAGGCAGCAGGCAACGGCAAACACGCAGCTTCCCACCAAGGAAGCGGTGCAAATCAGCTTGACACACATCTTCAGAAAGGTCAACCACTTTAACGAGCGACCGCAATCTGGGCATCGAGATCGTAGTACAAAACCGTTGCTCCTTCACGAACACACTGATGCGCTTATCAAATTTGAGTAATGTGGCTACGCTCGGTGCTGAGGCGGCGCGTGCTGACCGAAGACGATGAAGAGGACCATGACGGACGGCCCGAGCGCGAGCGCGGCCTCCGTGGTGGGCGACAACGAGCCGAGCGCCAGGCCCAGCGCGCTGCTGGTGAACGACTCCAGAGTGACCAGGCCCAGGAACTGGGCGAACCTGCGCGGAGGAGGGAGGAAGGAGGGTGGGCGCGGAGAAGGACTGCTCGTGGGAAACGGATGCGCAAATAAATCCGATAAAAGGCGCACGAGTGGTATACACGGAACCAAGCAACCTGAGCAAAAGGTTTGCAACCTCAGAGGCTGCGGCCTGGTCTGTGCTGCCCTTGACGTGTTACACAACAGCTAGCCAGCCTTCACAGGTATCCTTGATTAGAGTCGCTTCCATTGCGTCGCCGAATAACCTTTGAAGGGTCTTAAACAGACGGAGTCCGTCGATCATGATGAGCATCTCCCCGGCTGACTGGTCGGCCCGAGAAGTCTTTCTATGACGCAGCATGGGGGTAAACTTTGCCGACCAGTCCAGTAGAAATTGCGATCAATCAGATGCGTCTGCCCAAGCTGTTGCTGCATCTGAGATGCGGGTGCGCGGCTGACCTGGCGGCCCCGGCGTGGAGGCCTGCCATGGGGTAGAGGAGGCAGCCGAAGCCGAGCGGGAACAGCGCCGCGATGGGCAGCTCCGCCACCAGCTTGCTCACGAAGTAGGGCGACACGCCGTACTGCCCCTTGGCGCGCTCGCGGTTTACAATGTCGCGCTCGCGCGGGAACGCGTCTGCACGAGCAGGACACTCGGTCAAGGCAGGCCGGACAACCGGGCTGCTGCGGGCCAAGGCTGATTAAAATCGACGGCCTTCTTCCCTGCTGTGTGTAGCCTCTTCGTTCTGTCGGTCGTGTGAGCGCTTTCCCGGCCGAGCAGTTTGGCAGCTTTCTTCGCTGAGCTAGTGCTGGCAAATTGCTCTGATCAAGAAAGGTCCCTACGGTATGGCTGTAGCAGACAACTGCGTTTGAGGTTAAAAGACCAAGCACGGTGTGTAGGAGCAAAACACAGGGGAAACCAAAGATAGGCACGGACGCTCACTGATTGTCTTTGTGAGGGAGGCCATGGCGGTGTTTACGGCAGCAACCTGCAACAGCACCCCCAAGGTGTCAGTTTCGGGCTTAACCGGGCAGCAAGGAGGACAAGGTCTGAAGTAACCAGAACTTCCATGAACAACTTCCGCGAAACCCGACAAGAGCCAAAACGAACGTTAGTAAAGGCTCTGCTTCGCCATGTGCGAGTAGGCGTCCAACGGCTTTGAGTGCGTGCGCACCTGGAGGAGGCCCATCCTGTCCTGGATGGTGGACTGCTTCAAGCCGAGCCGCCAAAAGATGGACCCGAAGATGAGCGCCGACGTGACGTTCATGGCGCCGCGCACGACGTTGGTCGTCTTGTCGCGCGTCACCTGCACACCGCCGGCCAGCGTCAGACAAGCAGCGGGCCAGGGACGAGCGGGCCAGGGACCGTCACACACCTGGCTGTAGCCCAGCCGTGAGCAGTCACGTGAACATGCCTCGTAAGAAGGACGAGGGGTGACGGCCGAGGGCGCGACCGAGCAAAGTTGTCCTTTGACTGCACATCCGCTCAGTTATCGTTAGCCCCAATTATTTTTTGCAAGGTGTCCATCTTGGCCGCTCCAGGTGGTTCTGCCCGGCATCGACCGCTGTCTGCGCAGCCCGGACTGGCCCGCGCTGACCTGCCGCCAGGACCTCTCGAGCAGCAGCCGGAACTGCGTCCGCCACCCGCTGCCCTGCTTCCCCACCGCCTGCTTCGCGCGCTTGATCAGCGGCTTCTCCGTCCCCTCCTTGCCGTCCTCTGCCGCCGCCCCTGCGGTGCTGTCGCTGTGTTTCGTGTGCCAATTAACGAAGGCCTGCTGGAGCTGCGTCACGCGCTGCCGGCTGGCCGCCTCCAGGTCAGGGGTGGAGAAGTCGTATGCGATGAGGTCCGCATAGAACTCGGCCGGGTTGTAGCGCTCGGGGCATTTGTGCCTGCAAAAGGTTCGACAAGGGTGATAACCAAACGGTTAGCACTGTACAAGGGCGCTTCGGTCACACAGGTCTGCAGTTGCAAGATTCGGTAGTCTGATTGGCGTTAGTTTGGGAGAAATTCGTGCAAGGGACCCACCAACGAAGAATGTTACAAGACTGTACACAGTCATGGCAGCCGTCTCAAACGAGCGGGAGAAGCACCTCCGCAGCGAAGTAAGCCGGCAGCTCTGAATGGGAGAGAGAGCCTCCGTCCGCCTCACCCCTGCTCCTCAAAGAAGGGCAGCGCGCCCTCGGCGGCGCCCTGGTACACGAGCTGGCCGTCAGCGAGCAGGACCAGGTCGTCAAACATCTGGAAGATGCTGCCACGTGGCTGGTGGATGCTGCACACCTGGAATGCAGATTCTGCTTTTCAGGAGGTAAGCACGACCGTAAAGACCACAGATAATGGGCGACCTCACCGGCTCGGCATCTCCTGCGTGCATACGGCCTCAGCCAGACCTGCCTCGACAGCTGCGGGGGTATTTCGGTCAAGCTAACAGCGCCAGAGGCAATATTAGCTGTTCGAAGGGGCGAGGGGGGGAGGGGAAAACTCGAGAGGATGGTTTAGGACACTCCGTTCAGGGGTCTTTGTGATGTCAGGAACGTAACAACGTGCATCTTGTGGACGACCAGTGGCAGTTACGCACCACAGTGTGGCCATCGCGGGCCAGCTTTTGCAGCGTGCGCACCACCTTCTCGGCTTGGAACGAGTCGAGCCCTGCAATCGACGAAGAAAAGCGAGTGTTCAGTTGTTACAAGTACGTTACGGAAGAATGGATCTGAAAGCTGATGGTTTTGGACATTGTAACAAACGGCTTCGATCTTCAAATAGAGTCGCAAGCTACCAAGAATTTCCAGGGCAGGATCAGAAGTAAGCCTTTGATAGGGGATGCGCCTGCAATGGGGCCTCCGCAATGGGGCCTCCGCACATGTGGCTCGCATGTGGCCCCTTGCTTTCTAGGGCTGGGTCGGGCGTGGGGGCTCACCTGTGGTGGGCTCGTCGGCAAAGATGATGCTAGGGCTAGAGATGAGCTCGCACGCGATGCTGAGGCGCTTGCGCTCCCCGCCACTGATGCCGCGCACGCGACGGTCGTCACCCACGATGGTGTCCGCGCACGCAACGAGGCCCAGGTGCAGAATGAGCTCCTCTACGTATGCATCCTTCTCCTCGTCCGGCTGCGACTGCGGCAGCTGCAGCTGGGCCGCCATGCGCAGCGTCTCACGCACCTGCAAGGCGCGTAATAGGAGTGAAGGGACGGCCCATATCAGATTTGAGGGGTGTTCAAGTCAGTTCTGGATGTTTGCAGACAGGGAGTGACAGGACCAATATGGGCAGTGGGCTTCAAAATGGGAGTTGTAACATAAGCAGTTTTCACTCGAATATAAGGAAAGGCGGGAACACGGAAAATTCCGTTAAGCAATCGAGCAAGTTCACGTCCTTCAAGATTCTGTCCAATTAGGCGAAAGAAGAATTGCCAAGAAGAGCGCATCCCCTCTCCAAAGGGCAAGAAGGTTTTGCCCAGCGGTTTCACAGCGCATGTTGCCATGGCCGTTTCTTTGTTCGCACCCCCTCAGGAGGTCATTCTCGGCATGCTCCGCCCCTCACCGTCAGCTGCGAGTAGAAGATGTCGTCCTGGCGCACATAGGCCACCTTGTGCTCCTTGAGGGAGGCGCTCTCCTTGCCGTTCACCAACAGGCACCCCACCAGCTTTACCCGCTTCGCCTTCTGGGTCTGGCCCGCCAACGCATTCAGGAGCGACGTCTTCCCGCTCCCTGCATACAGGAACCGGACACTGTCGCTCAAGATGCAGGTGCACAGGTTTCCGTACGCTCTTCTTCCTGAACTGAAATTTGCGACAAAAACCCCAGTGCCCCTTTCTTCATGTCCTGGGACCGCTTGGTCCTGATGCTACTCATACAATTGCAACTGGGATGGGTAAGCACTTTGTTTGTAGGATTGATTGTCGAAAGTCCTCAAAGCCTCCATCCACCATATCATGTGATGTGACGCACTGGTGCTGGGTACTAAGTGCTTTGGCCGCAGGCAATATTAAGAATATGTTTGTCCTTCCAGGGGGATAGAAGCAACAAGGCTGCGCACAACACTGGGCAACAAAAGGAAGCTATTCAAGCTTACAGTGCTCAAGTTGCTTTCTCTACCGTTTGAAAGTTTGACTTTTGTGCTGAATTTTCGAGTTTGGTGCTGAATGTTGTCCTTGACTTTTGTGGTGCAATTTGCCATTGTTTCTTTAATCAGATGCTTCTCAAAGGTAAATTGCTGCAACAATTCTGCAGCTACAATCGCAGCATGAGCAAATCGGAGATGCTGCGCTCACCGGAGGGCCCCATGATAGCCAGCAGTCGCCCGGGGGAGGCCTTCCCATTGACGCCACGCAGAATGTGCTTCTTGGCGCGCCCCTTCTTGTCCAGCAGCGTCATGCGCACGTCCTGCCATTCCAGTGCCACGCCGGTGCTGACTTCATCCACCACGGAGCTGGCCCCGTCCTCCGCCTTGCGCGCCCGAATGTGGTTCCGCACTCCCTTGACCAGCGTCCATGCGGTGCCCGCAGCGAGCGTGGCCGCCCGGTGCTGGGGCAATGTGGCCCACACCACAGTGCCAATCACAAGGCTAAACATGGCGGCAGTCTTCTGACACCCCTGCGGCAACGAAATTCACAATTCGTTTCTCACCGCCTCCAATCGGACGCATCGTCTACGACATGATGCCTGCCGAGACTGGACGTTCTCGCTCCGGGTCGCAATCGTCGTCCTCACCATGATGAGAGGCCCTTTCAAGACGAAGCTTGTGCTCAGCGCATGCGATCAGAAGCTCGGCCGTACGCTATGGGCGACTGGCGGCACTTTCACACACTCTTTGTCTTCGTGCAGAATCGAGAGGCGACATTCTGGATGCCAGTTCAGTGTGAACGTGTGCTCTAAAATCTCAGGGGTCTCGTCCGACAAGACACCGACGCCTGCGTGAAGTCCCGGCCACGAGATACGGTACTGTGGTGCAGTGTGCAGTGTGCACCCGTGAGTCGTGACCCAGTCTAAACTGTCTCTAGAGTAGTCGATGTAATTTCGGACAACTCGAATTTCGGACAGGCAAAGTATTTATCGAATTTCGGATGGCCTTATCGAATTTCGGACTCAGTAGAGTTCCAGTTTCGCAGTCTGCGGAATTCGGGTTCCGAGTGACGGGAACCTCGACGGACTTTCGTCGGCATGCCGGGATGCCGGATTCCGGCGCCGACCAAATCGATCGGAGCTCCAGCGACCAAGCCCCAAACCGCAGTCTGTGAAACTGGGTCGTTCCCTGAGTCCGAAATTCGATAAGGCCATCCGAAATTCGATAAATTTCTTGCCTGTCCGAAATTACATTCGTCCGCAATCCATCGACTACTCTTAGTAGGTAGTTAGTCGTAAACAGTCGTTCAAGGTTCCGTGGAGGCGCCCGGAGCGAGGCATCGGCTGGTGACCTTGCCCCCCACTTTGGCAGGTGACGGACCGTTGAAAATTGCATATTGCCTTGAAGGGTGAATGCGCCCGCGACTATCTGAATGGCTGCCGGTGCTTCTGGCATGAAGCTGCACTGATCCGCGTCAGAGCCTGTTGAGTTGCCGTAAGCCAAAGCCGGCAGCGCCCGCTACGTCAATGTGGCACATTCCCTGGGGCCTGCACGCATTTACTTAACTCGCAGGGGCGCATGATGCACCTAATAGGACGTACGGTACCAACTGTCATGCAATACCACTACCCAGTGTCCAGTCTGTAGCATGTACCGGGTACGACGTACAACGTGGTGACAATGCAATGCCAAATGGTCCCATTTACCTATATGCATACGTACCATTGCACTGTACCTGCCAAGAACCGGCGGACAGATTCTCTTCAATACAGGCCAGCCGCTATGGCGCCGGCG